>JAGEOH010000565.1:15000-27500 GCA_032207245.1 Pardosa pseudoannulata
AATCTATTTCGACAATTACATTTTAGAAGTTTGAAGAACAAAATGGAAGTCTAGAACAAAAAAAAAAAAAAAAAAAAAAAAAGAACATATCGGATTCTAAAAGTTTTTTTATCACGATGCTAAAATTTTTGCATTTCGGAATGTTTTAAGAACTAATGAACGATTTTTTTTTTTCAAAAATTCCAATCTGCATTCCGCAAAACGAAAAATATTAATAGAAGGGATGCTGCATTTTCTGTGTACGACTATACGTAAAATGAAGATTATGGAGATATAGGCACCGTAAGCCCCGGCGCCCCTAGGGGCTGTTGCGCCGGGTAGTTTTAATAAATAAATATTAATAAAATATTTAGTAATAATAATTTATTTTTAATAAATATATATATATATATACATACGTGCACTCATGCTCCAGGATTTGGCAGAAATATGGAAAAACGCTAAACATGTTTGAATACTAATATTACTCTAGCTATGGAGGAAGTGTGATCCTATACAGAATGTTCCTGAATGTCGACAACAACTCAACTCGTTCAATTACGAGTAAGGCCTCGTCTGCTGCGAAATTCAGCATGCATCATATCTACCATAAAACTAATTTTCCTTTTTAAATGGAAGCGGAGAATTTCTGTTCTGCATATAAAAAGGAATATGTATGGAAACTAAAGTTCCTTTAGCAGAATAAGAGATGATCCGTGCGTTTATACCGATTGTGAGTCCGACATCCCTGTCAGTTATTTTGGTTGACATCAAGGCAGATCTGGCACAAACAAATTTCAAGTGCGGAACACAAATAAGCCGCGTGTTTAAGGTATTCCCCTGAAATAGTTGTTTACATCTAGACTAAAAACGCGTAATAAAATGTAGGATACTTTGGTTTGGTTTGGAGTGCTACAGTCTACTTTTTGAAACACGAGGGGTAATAAGAATGGGACCTACAGCTTAAAGCCGATTCCGAACGGCTACGAACATCCATGCCACTGTGGGATTCGAACCCACGAACTCTGGTACCGAAGGACAGCACTCTGAACATTCGGCCATCGTTCGGCGTAGGATAGTTTGAATTTCATTTAAAGGTACAGGTTATAATGTAATTTTAGGTTTCAGACATATAGTAATCAAGTCATTAAAACGCTAAGTAAATGTTTAAAAAAATTATTTCAAATATTTATATATTAAATAAAAAATACTTTCAAATAGGAAAATTGCAAAGTACGACTGGATACCTGAGATGAAAAGTTGAAACATTTTTCGGTCATAGATGAATGTTGAATGTCAATTGCATACGAAAAGCTTTAGCTGTTAAACAAAACTAACCGGATTCTTTATTTAATCTCGAAATTTCTTCACAGTTTTGGATAAATGTTTTGGAGGAACAAAAGCTTTACAATCCTATATAATTTTCTAGAGGCTAAAATCTTTTAGAAAAGTTATAAAATTCTATATTTTCGCTTTTCAAAGTCTACTCAGTAGAACCACACGCACTGAGGCTTATTACCAATTTCGGATTTCCCGTATGGCGAAAGCTGGGTCGGGTGAAGAAGTTACTTACCACTTTCGGGTAATTCGCGAAAACAAAATATAAGTAAATTTGATACGTGTTTGAATTATATGCAATATCAATGAGAAACAGACAAATGTTTCATGCCTCTTCCACACTATGGCCAACTGTTCACCACTGCAGAACTGGCGAGTATGGCGACCTTGGACGAAGGTGCACGGGTTGCACCCACACATTGGGCCATTCGGTGAGCCGAGGGCCTGGAAGTGACCCTAGAGTTCACTGCATGTCTGTCTTTCATGCTTGTAAACAAAAAACGCAGACAACTACTTCGTGCTGCAATTTCAAACAATATTTGTGGGTATAGTGTTACTATTCTGTCGAAGAAGTGTTATCGAATTCCCATCTCCTGATTAACACACTGGAGTCGTACGTTATAAGAATACCACATGAAATAAAAGAAAGGGGAAGGAGTGTGGCATTTGTGGCTTTCTTATCTACGGAAATACAGCGAACTCCGCTTAATGTTATCAATCGCTTATTGTTGTCGAAATAACTGGGTCTCGATTTTCTCTATTCATTTGTATGATAAAATGATCTCTTTATGGAATCGTTACATCGGTTAATCTTATCAGTTTTCGAACCTCATTTTAAATGGCAAAGGAATATTAAGAATGCATTCCGAAGGAACCCATTCTTTTCTTTTCCTTCGCTGTTGTTTGAATTTCAGAGAATTCTCCCTCTTCTACTCGGGAAAGTGGAGAATCAAAGGAGTGAGGCATTACACGTTCCTGCAATTTTTCAGAAATACGCACACCCTCCTGGTGGTCAATAGTTGCCAGATAAGCAGAAGGTAAGACATTCTTATCGGAACAGAGAAGGAGCGTATTCACATTTTATGCCCTGCTCGCTTACATGCTGCTTAATACGTTATCCTTTAAACGAAAATTAACGCATTTTTGCTAGCAGCGTATCAAAATTCGAATGTGTTCGGTGAAAATGGCTCTCAGAAATAAATCCTATCTTTAAAACTATTCTGTTTCTCAAACACGAAAAACCGCAAGCCGCTTTCGTATTCCATTCAACTTTCATTCATAGAACGACACATATTGATAAGTCTCGTTCCAAACAGTTACATTAATATTACAGTTAACATAAAGTTACAGTTACAGTCACAATGAAGATGTGATGCTTGTCGATATGGAAGCCAGAAAGCGAAATGATTTAACGTTCGAAAACAAAAGTTCGAAATTTTAAATCGTTATGACAGGTTGATTATGATGACGAACAATTTATCAATCAGTTCTTAAAAAAATTGTAGACAGCCAACAATGGATAAATTTTTTTATAATGTTAACAATTCTTATGTTTTAAAGAATAATATACAGTACATAAATAAAAAACGGAATTTTTAATTTTATTTTGAAATTTAGTACGTGTAAATTAAAGGGGGGGAGTATCTAATTTTTCATAGCGTTTACTGTTATCAATTTCTTATTGTTATCGTTTATTGTTATCACAGTGTCCCAAACTGATCGAATTAAGTAGAGTCTACTGTATTATGCATCAACCAAATTCTGTGTTTCTCACATTCCGTATGTTATTTTTTCACTACTTCTACAATAAATTGTATCTCCCTGTCAGTGCACTACTCAAGGTCAAGTTAGTTGCTTTTTACGGAGTACCTAGCACTGTGAAAATGCACCACTTCAACTTCCGAACGCATGAAGATCAAAAACATAATTTATTGAATCAAGAAACAGTATGCCAAACAAGAATTTAGTTCGCTCACAGCATCTTCCGCAAACGAAATCAAAAATAAGCTGTAAGGTATTGAAATCGTTCACATAACAATGCATACGTGAAAAACAACACGTTGATTGATTAAATGTAATCAATCTGTAACTTGAAAACGAGAAAACACAACAGAAAGGAATCCAATGTACACTCGGCCAGAGCAAATTAAAATAAACTGGGAAAAGTAACTCAGTATCGCCATCTATTGAGCGCGGACGGAGCTACAAACTACATGAAAGTTGAGATACAGGAAAAAAATAATTCAACAAAGCGAAAAATGAAACGACTCCAAGTACAATTTAATAACCTAAACATATTATTAATTTTTAGTCTACCGTACATGCTACAACGGCTATCTCGCGTGACATCCTTCCCCCGATATTTATCCCTATGCTGAGTTTGTCCGCTGATTTTGTTTTTCAGCTCATAGGATTGGTTTTTTGTTTGATTTTGCAAACCCCATTCTCACTTTAAAATCAACAATTGATTTAGGTCAACTAAATGAGGGACCTACTACAATCAAAGGAGTCCTTTAGAACCCCCAATAATCTCAAAGCCACATCAGAAATATCTAGTGATCACGTCCGGGTCACAAAACACTGTAAAACGAAATAATAGTTTTTCCCCATCGGAGAGGGAAGTAGGAAGTAAAATATCCCTCGTTAGGGAAAACGAAAGTCGAGACAGATCCAAAGTGCAAAAGAAACGTACGGGTAGAACGGTTATCTGTGTTTTAGTATTTTATGAATAACTGACGATTGCAGAAATTTCGCTGCGCATTTCTTCACAGTAGACATCGTTGAAAGGGCGTCGTCAGATCGAAGGAAGCAGAACATCGTAATTTCATCCACTGGAGGTAAGAATATTTAATCCTTTTGATCCACGAAAGTAAAATGGCTTACAACTTACTTTAGTTCATTTTGTTTATAGATGTAGACACGCCCATAAACTGTCTGAAATACTCTACCAAACAGTATTGTATAAAATGAATAGATTACTTTTTTTAATTCATTCTCCAAGTGATAAATACAAATCTGTTACCCTACACCTACGCCATTTTCTTTCATTTATATATCGTGTTTTCGTTTACTTGAAAGCGATGTGCATTTAACGCATGGAATAAGCTATGAGTTCTTTTTCATTGAGATTAATAAGGTGGAGAATAAATTGACCCACTAAATAGTGTTTAAAATTTAAGAATATTCGTGCATTTTCGGGTCAATAAATCAATAAAATTATTTCGTAACACAATCGACGATTCCATAAATTCTTTTTCCAGGAAACATTTTTTATGCCATTCAAACCGAAGTTAAGATGAGTTTTCAATATTAGAGGTAAAATTAAATTTGAGGTTGTTTTAAAATTTTTAGTGCTCGTACAAAGTAAAGGAAGCATTGTAATCGAGATGAATTTCTGTTCTCAAAGTTCCACGACTTGCGACAAATAACACTACAGCTCGTCCCGTTTGTGATCAACTGTTGCTTTAAGTACAACATAGATGCCAATTATGAAAAATATTTTGTAAAACAACTACTGTAAAATAGTTTTATAATACATGAAAGCCATTGGTCATGATATTAGTCTATATACCTGTCGATAAAGTAAAAGGATGTGCTTTGTACGAGAAATCATAGTCGATCCAAATGCAATATTTTGTAGAGTGTTTATAGGATTATTAAGAAAACTTGTTCTCGCAAAACATGAAAATTCTACAAGTTATTTTTATCAGTATCTAAAATGACACACTAGGCATTAAAGGTATAACGAAGAAGAACGCTATATACAGTATTGCTAATATATAGAATATTCCGATTTGGTGGGAGGCAATTTTTAAGAATTACAAGTACCTATAAAACGATTTGTATCGCGGGAAATGAATAGTCTGTTTTTTCTACCACATTACTATGTGAAAACTTAGATACGTTGCTTTAGAATCTCTACGACTTTGCCCTTTAGAGATGAAAAAAGGTTTTGAAACTTGTTATTTTATCTACCGGTAGATAAAACTCGAAGACTGAATAATTCAATTTAAAGTGGAAGCCCATATTTACGAATGTTTCGAGTGATGAATCAATAGACGTCATTAATTTGATCGGCAAACTAAAAGTTCCTGACGTACTGAAATTATTGCTTCTTGTGCTACTCGCGAAAGAAAAGCGTGAAATATTAAAAAAGATTTTATACTTTTTTAAAAATCGTTGCGTCAAATTTTGGTGTATCTTCTTCCTTAAATATCGAACTGGTGACACCTTCTCGAGGTATGTACGTCTTTACTAAAAGCTAAAAAATTCTTTTCGTGTAAATGCTTTTTAGTAATTTGTACAAATTATCACTGAATATTAAATATTCTAAAACATTGTCACTTTTTGTTCTTTTTTGGTATAAAATTTGATTTTTTTTTCAATTAAACTATACAAAATCCTGTCGCTAATAATAATTTAAAATCCATACCAGTGAAATTATGAAGTACTTCCCTTCGTATAGAAAAGATCTATATATATGACAAATACATGATTTCTTTAAAAGAATTGTGATCTTTGAATGTAACAAACTGATGTATATGAGATTTTATTCACCATTTTATTGAAGTCCCGTCCTTAAAATTTTTATTTTTAAAGTATGTATGTTGTTTTGAAAAAAGTGTACCTATTATGATGCTTGCCATATAAATCACCAAATTTTTTTCTTTAGATTATTCTACTTAAAAACAGGAATAAATTAAATTTATAAAAAGAGTCAAAGAAAGGAGTTTCATTTTCAGAATTGTTTCTTTTTAATAAAACCAATTCTGAATATAATATGCCAGAAGTAATATAAAACAAACTGGAATTAATAGAAAATCCTTCCGGTTTCCTAAAAATAAATTTAAATTTTGAAACAAATATAGCCTTCGTTTGAGAACCTTACTCACCCAATACGAAGATTGGGGAGAAATAATTTATAAAAAATCGAAGTTGTGTGTGTGTGTGTGTGTATATATATATATATATATATATATATATATATATATACATATATATATATATATATATATACATATACATATATATACATATACATATATATATATATATATTTATATATATATATATATATATATATTTATATATATATATATATATATATATATATATATATATATATATATATATATATATATATATATATATATATATATATATATATATATATATATGAGGTGTGTATTTTATTTAATAAACTTAGGAAAAATATCCTTAATTTTTCTAAGTACATTTTAAGAAGTTTAATCCTTGTTTAGTGTGCAAACCAAACTGTGGGAAGAATTGACCCAAACTCTAGAAACCTTTCAATTTTGCTTTTGCTTCTGAACTCTAAAGTAACCCATGTTATAACTATACTTTAGTAATACCCTTTCTGCTTCTTGAAAAATATATATATTGGAATATTATTGCAAATATATTTTCATTTAATTAATATTTACTTCATGAGAATCGGTATTCAATGATTGTTTTTTCAGAAAAGTAATAACTAACATTTATTATTTAATACCTACATTTAATTTATAATAGGAAATCTAATTTTGTTTTAATTATCATTATTTGTATTTTGATAAAAATGAAGTTCTTAAATAAATTTACGGCTTGATTGAACGAGTGGGTGCCCCCTGCCAAATGAGCGATAACGCGCTTAGTTTGTGAACCCCATCTACTTTCTCCTCTCCTCGCCGTGTTTTAAGCACTTGCTTTCGTCACGCTACTCTTCTATTACGTATGAAATGCTCCTCTTTCTGATTGGCTGATACATTGGTTAATTTGAAATGTGCCTCTTTCTCATTGGCTTACAAATAATTTAAATTCATTGGCTCTTTCACCAACGGCAATTAAAAAAAAATAAATAAAATAAACCTGTGAAACTTGTTTTCTACCATTTCGCCGTCTGGATGTCTTTGAATGCACTTGTTGGATTGTTTTACTTTTTGCTTTTGTTCCATTCCCTCTGAGTGATGGCTACTGCTGCCAAGATTAATTCTGAGTTTCTATTTGCAAGGTTTTCAGTTATATTTTTATTTTCCGAGTTTTCAGTTATATTTTTATCTCCTGAGTTTTCAGTTATATTTTCAATTTCCGAGCTTTCAGTCAGTATAGCTATGTGATTCCCGGCGAAAATCCACTCCCGCTCATCAGGTCATCCCCACGCAAAAGGTTTCTCTCTTGGCGCCAGTTAAAAATCGCCAAATAGAGGAGGGGAACCCGGTTCTTCAGTAGTACCCTCTTTTCTTTTAAAGATTTTTAAATTTTAAATGTAAAACGCGGGATAGTATATGAAATTATAAGCACTTACCATTTTACTTAAATCGCGTCCTTCATATTTTTATTTTTAAAAGTATGTTTATTGTTTTGAAATAATCTCGCCAAAAGTGTACGCATTTTTCTGGTAGTTGGATAAATCGCCATAAAAATACAAAAAAATAAAAAAGATGAATTATACGAACCTTTTATAATTGATTAAACAAAAAAAATTATATCTATCTCGTTTTTTTAGTACATTTTAAGAAGTTTAATCCCTATTTAGTGTGCAAACCAAACTGTGGAACGAATTGTCACAAACTCGAGTAACCTTTCATATTCGATTTTGTGTGCGAACTCTAAAGTAACCCATGTTATAATTATAACTTAGTAAAAATATATACAACCTTTCTACTTTTTGAAAAAATTATACAATTGTTTTATTGCAAATTATTTTCCATTTAATTACTATTTACTTCGTGAGAATCGGTAATCCATGCCTCTCGGGTTTTCTGGAAGGTAACCGCTTACACTTATTCCTTAATACATTAAAGTTCTAATATAAACAATAATTATGTTGGAGTTATCAATACTTTCAATTTGACAAAAATAAATTTCGTAAGTAAATTTAATTCCATTTTTTGTTCTTAAATTTTAAGAGTGGAATATTTCGTTTAAAATTCAAATACTGGCTTCTGATGGGTTTCTGGTAGCTAACCGGTTGACTCGTGAGATTCGAATTTTTGTGCAGAACTTCTGTCTGTATGCTTTTCTCCAGGGCTTCGAACCGTTATATTTTTCGTTCCGGTTTCTGTTCAAATTCGAATAAAAAAAAAAGAAATATATCGGTACAGTTTCGGTTTTTGTTCGACGGAAAATAACGGTTTTCGGTTACGTTCCGAAGAAATAATTTTATTTTATGGCTATACTAATATCTACTAAACTTATAATCATTTGTATTTTAAACAAAAAATGTAATTCTATAATTGAGAAGATTTTCTTTACTGAATCTGTACACTATGCGAATGAATAGAATTTTTCGATCGTCAATTATTGGCATTGTTATCCGTTATCACAATCGAATTTGACGACTGAACATTCGACTAAATTCATTCATTTTGTCCTACGAGTAGTTTCCTGCAAGACTGAAACGGAAAGGTACGAGTGAATAAGAAAAGAATTAATCGATAAGCAAAGGGCATGTACATTGGATTGGTTTGGAGTGCTACGTTCTACTTTTTTTGCTACACGAGGGCTATCGAGACCGGGGACCTACTGTCTAAAGCCGATTCCGTACGGCTACGAACATCCAATCCATGTCACAGTCGGATTCGAAACCACAACTTCGGTACCGAAGATCGGCGCCTTAACCGTAAGACAAAATAGACATAAAATGACGATAAGTTAGAAAATATTGATAAGTTGGTGACAGTAACAAAATGTCTGAACATGTATCGATCCGAATTAAACCGATATTTTTTCGGTTAGGTTCCGGTTTTCGTCCGACCAAATTAACGGGTTTCTCCGATTTTCGGTGCAGTTTCGTTTCGAAACGCTGCTTTTTTCATTCCCGCCTCACATGCTACCTTCCCGTAGGTCATTTGTTTAACTACCCGTTGGCAACGAATCCGTAGGGCATTACTTTTCTGTCTGGTGTTCGCCGAGTTCCAAATCAGCTGTGGGCATGGATTTCACATTGAGAAATAGGTTCCGGTCTCTGTAGACATCTCGATGTAAAAATTAGCTGTTCTGCAAATGACAAAACATTGGGTAAAGTGAACATCCAGAAGATTCGATAGAACACTTGTACATTCGATTTCTTAATCTGTTTTGTAACGAGTCCGTAGGGCACTACTTTTCGGTCTGGTGTTCCACGCGTTCCAAATCAGCTGCTGGCGTGGATTCCACTTTGAGAAATAGGTTCCGGTGTCTTTATTCATCTTGTAGTAAAAATAAGCTGTTCTTCAAATAACAACACATTGGGTAACGTGAACATCGAGAAGATTCGATAGAAAACTTGTACATTCCATGTCTTAATTTGTATTGTAAACATAATTTACAAATCGTGTCATCTTTTTTGAGCCGAGGAATCATTAATACAGCCGAGTAAAAGAAAGAACACAGTTTTGGTGCTATAAGCATAAAATTTATTATCGAATTGCTCAGAAAAAAAAATCCGATGCATTTCAATTCGCAATCCATCATCCTATTCTAAAAATATCACGTGAACATCTGTTGAATTATGCTCACTTTCTAAAATTTTGGATGTATAGGGTATTTTGTCATTTGCAGAGTCCTCGAAAGGTTAAAAGTCATCTCCGTTTCTCTAGGTTTAGGGTAGTTTTGAGATTTCAAGTTGTATATAATCATTATTATTCCATAAAAGCGTTTAGATATCTCTAGAAACATTCCTATTATTTTGCGCAGTTCGTTTTTAGAATATTGAGCATTAAATTTATAATTTATTACATCGATCAAAATCTTAAATTTAAAATTTATAAACAAATATTGTTGGAAAAAATAATAGAACGTGTGTTCTAATCTTGTTAAAAAAATTGAAACTCGTACACACATTTTATCAAACACTGGGGAAATCCTTCGAAATATCTACAATCGAAGTAGAAATTTGACTCTCAATCGGGGGAGAAACAATTGTATGAAACACTCAAGTATACAAAAAAGTATTAGAAATAACGAGATTCCACTGTTGTAAAGAAATTTATTTTAAGGAATAAGTCAAAGATTCATTAATAAAGCCGAGAAAAAGAGAGAACAGAGTTTTGGGGCTAAAAGCATAAAAATTTATTATCGAAATGTTCAGAAAATAATAAAAGAAAAAAAGAAGATGCATTTCAGTTCACAACCTGGCATCCTATTCTAAAAATATCACGTGGACATCTGTTACATGGTGATCACTTTCTAAAATATTAGATGTATTTTGCGTCATCAGATTTGTCATTTGCAGAGTACTCTAAAGGTTAAAAGTCATCTCTGTTTCTGAAGGTTTAGGAAAGTTTTGAGATTTCAAGTTGCATATAATATGTTTTTATTATTCTATAAAAGCGTTTAGATATGTATATAGTCATTAAGGATATTTTGCGCAGTTCGTTTTTAGAATGTACGTTTTTTCATATATTACATCGATTCAAATCTTTAAGATTTATAAACAATTATTGTTTGAAAAATTAATAGAACGTGTGTTCTACTCTTGTTAAAAAAAAAGAAAATAATACAAATTTACAAACACGTGAGAAATCCTTCGAAATATCTACAATCGAAGTAGAAAGTTGACACTCAATCGGGGAAGAAACATACTTATAAAACATTCCAGTATACACGAAATATTCGAAATAAAGTTTTTTTAAGTTGAGGGATATTATTGCAGGCAATTAAATTTTATAATTAAAATCCATTTTTCAATAGAATATTTGTTAATTTAGAATACTCTGCTTTTTTTTCTTTTTTTTTTTTTTTTTTTTTTTTTTTTTTTGTTCAGGATCTTTCGAAAATGGAGATTCTTACTCTGCCCACCTTTCAACACATCACTTGGGTGATCCGAGATTTTTGGGAGCTGCCGCAGGAAGAGGAATTCTTTTTGGACAGCCCCAAATTCCTCTACAGGGTTCTACAGGGGTGACCCATATAGTATGAGGCTATACCCAAAAATGAATGGAAATGAAACAGCATTCCACCTTCGGAGACTGAGTGGGAATTCTCCAGAAAGGGAAGTTTCCTGTACACTTGGGTTAAAGATGAGAGAGGAAAGTGGAGATAAACGTTACGATTATAGTCTGAGGTCATTACAACAAAATGTTTGCTATTCAAGATCCGAGATTGAGAGAGATAGAGATGAGTATGTTCCGGATGGCAGCCTGACCATTGTGTGCAAAATGAGTGGAGCAGGAAGTTCGGGTCAAGGGGAAGAGGAGCAGGGAGGATTCCCGGGTAAGTATCCCTTCGTGTGTGTATCTCCTGAGTAATGGATCGAATTGTGGAATATTTCCGCTATTTATTATAAAATATCGATTCAATTCTCGTTTAATATTCTTCTTGTGCTCGATTTATAACTTAAATTACTAGCAGCAAACTTGTGTTTTTTTATGTCCGGAATGTTTTTTCCGTTAGTAGTAAAATTATATTTTATACGTGCTCATTGAACATAGAATATTTGTAAATGTTTAGAGCAGAATAACTTGTCTTAAATCTGAAACACATTTTAGTTCTTTTTATTCTTTTTCTTAACTTATCTGTTCTGGAATTTAATACAGTTTTATATCAGTGGAAAAAATTATTTTTCGAATCCCAGTTAGGATCATTTTCTCAGTCGTGGACTACTTCGCCATTTCGATAGTTTTGTTTCAATTTCTTGATATTATTTTCTCCAAAATCGTTCCAAAGACTGTGAAAGAATAATGTATATATTGTTTCGAAGCACTTACTGTCTATTCTTTTGCCGCACGCGTCGTAATGAAACCGAGTTCTATTGCTTAAATCAGATCCCGAACGGCTCAAAACATCCATGCCGAAAGTGGGTTTCGGACTCCGGTTCCGTGGATCGGATTATCATTTTTGTGCCTATTCGATGTATAAAAAATTCCATTCTGTCATTCTTTTCCATCCGTCTGTCTCGCACACGGTGAGCATTCGATTTGTAGTTTTTACCAGACTCTGATATGTTTTAATTCATTCGAAGAATTTAAATTCAAGAAAGTTTTGGCAATCTCGTTCGAAATGTTAGAGATGGCCGTAGAATAGTGTATATGATTAATACAAATTAAACGATTAATAGAAAATATTTTTTAAATTTATCAATTTGACAACCGCTTTATTTTCTAAAATATTGTCATTCATTTGGTGACTCATCATCTTTCGTTTTCAGGACACAGTGCTTCATTTTCGTCTACACGGAGTCCAGCGAAAATGGAGCTCACCAC
>JAGEOH010000565.1:37500-38516 GCA_032207245.1 Pardosa pseudoannulata
TGGAGCGACAAGCGTGGAGATTGCTACCAGTGCAATTTCAAGCCTAGAAGTGTCTTTTTTGGCGTTGCTACCTAAGCAAATTCCTCTCATTCATTGTAATCATTCTGCCCATGGCTATGCCATTAAGATATCATTTTTTACATTTTGGAGCGACAAGCGTGGAGATTGCTACCAGTGCAATTTCAAGCCTAGAAGTGTCTTTTTTGGCGTTGCTACCTAAGCAAATTCCTCTTGTCTACTTTCGCGGCCTCTTCTTTACTCTGTGTAATTCCGATGGAGGGTGTGTCTTTCTCCTATTACGTTATTGTTAACGAGTTCCAGCTATTTTCAATTTTAACTCGCTTAATTCTTAACCTTAATTTTTAAACCTGACACACATACACACACACACACATTCTGTCCCGAACTCTTATAAGTTCTAGGAATCCATTGGCAACACGAGAATGACTGTATACCGAACTCTCATAAAATTGCAGGTTTGCGGTTGGCAACAAAGAAGAGGAGAGAGCGGTCTGCGATGATCGGAGGGATATTTTGTTTTTGAAATATGTCTGTAAATGTACTGTGTATGAATAAATGTATGTGGGTTGTATAAATCAGTTGCCTGACTTCTACGTTACCACTTTTTACATTACTCTCTCTCTCTCTCTCTCTCTCTCTCTCTCTCTCTCTATATATATATATATATATATATATATATATATATATATATATATATATATAGTGACATTTTTATCCTAAAAATTTAACTTAATTATGTGTATCTTAAAATAATTTTCTGGCGATTCAATTCTTTTCTGGGAATCTTCGTGAATATCTTGTTTTTTTCTTTCTTATTCGGCGTCTTCGATCCTTCCGAACTTCCTGTTGCATAAGTGCTTTAACCCCTTCCGGTATGATTTAATAATGAAAAACTGTGCATGAAATAACCATTTAATTTTTATTTAAAAAACTTGTTTCATTTTACAATTCTTACATATTCTTAATTAAAATACACTTTTTACATAGTGTTAAAT
>JAGEOH010000566.1:0-38460 GCA_032207245.1 Pardosa pseudoannulata
TTACTTAAGTGATGAAAAATTATTGACCGAACTAAATTAGAGTGGCACATAATTTAAAGGTGTTCATAAAGCAAATTTTATGAAGATAGAATCAGATTGTGTGTACATAGATGTATAAATATATCATTATAATAAATTTACTTTTTTATTTTAAGCTGGTTTGAGATGCTTTTAATTTAACTTTTAGTTTATTTTCATATTTTATGTCTGCAGTTTCTCAGAACCTGTCGTTAAATTTAGTACTAAAATATTTTTACACAACGCAACCAAAATAAATGCCACTATACATATGATCACAGGTTAATACCCAAATATAAACGAGGACTACATGACACTGATGTGTCAGGAGATTCTGTGTGACACAGCATGCGACACGGGGGACCTTTGCGCTACAATGACAGATGGTCCATTCCGCAGAGGCATGAATTTTGATGTAATCCCAGAACTTTTACTATTTTGGGCCACCAGAACCAAGTCTACTGATTTATATGAAGGAGCTGATTGCCTTCTTTTATCTTGAAGATCTTCTTTGCTTTCTTTGGCTTCAGCGCTTAGTTTTTAAAGGTAAAGAGTCATTTCCGGGACGAAGTTGTCATTATCAATAATTCCTAGATAATCATTTGTTATGTCATCATTTGCGCTCTATTCTCTGCCAAATTTGAAAAAAGCAGCAGTTTTACCAGTTGAACTGCACGTAGAGGTGTTAAGTGAGAAACGAATAGCAGGAAGGTTTTCTGACCAAGTCTCGTGACGGTTGTTAACTAAAACTGCAAGTCGAGATTTTAAGTCTCTTTTTCACTCCACAAAGTTTTTCTGAGGGTATTACACCGGTATCAAGGATTGATGGATGTCTAGCAAATCCTACTTGTAGACCTTCAATTGTAATAAAATGTCCTAGGTATTTTATATTTGAGAATTTTACATTTTTGCATTTTTTGGGGTTACTAGTTAGTTTGTGTCGGGAAAGTCTTTCAAAAACGTCTTTCAAGTTTTCCAAGAGCTCTTCAAAAGTCTCTGCTAACACGATTATATCATGAAGGTAAGATAAGATAAAAACATCTTTCAGACCATTTTTGCAATTAACTACAAGTATTTGGATAACGTTGCAGGTTCGATCTTCAGGCCCCACTTTCAGCATGCTTAGAATCTTGTACGTTTCCAAAGGACAGGTAAATGCTGTCTTATCTCTGTCCACAGCAGCTACATTAACTTGATGGTAGCCAGCTTCGAAGTTGATTATGGACATACGATGAGTGTACTTAGCATTATGAAATAGGCCATCAACTCGTGTTTGATGATAAAAATCCATCTTGGTCAGGACATTCAGTTTTCTATAACCCACTCAAAATCAAAGATTACCATTTGGCTTATTTGTTATGAGCACAACAGGTGATGTGCATGGAGATCAACGGGGTTCTATGATACCTTCATTTAAAAGTGTATCAATTTCTTTCTTCATTATATGTTTTCTTTCTAGGGACACACAATAAGAATGCATAGAAACAGGCGAATGGTTCTGAATTTCAATGCAATGTAGTATGAATGTCGTTGCCTATCTCTCTAAACCGAAACTAGCTTTATACTGATATAACACTTCATTTAATTTCTTTTTCTGGATGGCAGTTAGTAGGATACTTTCATCTTTACTGATCAGGACTAAAATTCAGATCCAACTCTTGTAAGTTAGACAGATAAATATCTTCATCTTCATATAAGGGATCAGGATTATCAGTCTCTTTCATGATTAACGGTGTGGCCGTATGGAAAACATTCAAATTTACTGCTTCACAGGACTCTTGAAACTTCTCGAAGTGAAATTGACGGTTGGGTGGATCATTAAAGAACAAAGTTTTCCTTTTAAGGTTGAGAACAATTCCAGGTGAATCTAGAAAACCCATACCCCCCCCAAAAAAAATGTTTTTCCTTGTCCCAGAAATGGCAACAAGGTTTAGAAGCAATGTGCGGCCTCCAAGAAGAATTTTCACACAGGTGGTATGAACGTATTGCTACCGTTTACCAAACACATTATAAGAGAACTAGTTATAAAGGTTTTCCGTTTGTAAGATATGGTAAAATGTTTCCCAAGCAATTGAATAAGTTGCGGCAGTGTCTGTACAAGCAGTGTCCATGACTCTATTGATATTCATTTCCATGGTCGATAATTGTTTTGATGGAGAAGATGCTGATTGAAGAATAACACAGCTGAATGTACCATGATTTATTTTGTCTTTTCCTTTACAAGTTGGACATTTAGGCTTAATGTCACCGGCATCACCACACCCATACAATAGAACATCAGAAGATTCCTCTTTTTTAACCTTATCGCTTCTTTGAATTTGGGGTTTTCTTACTCGAGGCAATTGTTTGGGATTAAATATTTTCTATTTATGAAATGATGGTATACATTTCTTCATACCACAACGAATGTCATAATCATCAATCTTTTCAACTAGATGAATCGGAGTAACCCATTCTGACCAAATGTCGATGAAATATTCTTTTTATTTCGGGATGAACTTTTTAAAATCTGATCTGCATTGATAAGATTTTTTCAACTTATTAAAATCATACACCTTAAGGTCTTCTAATCAATCTTCAAATAAATAAATTAATCAAAAACAGAAAAAAACTTTGAAATATCGAAAAGAAAGTCGCTCCATGTTTTAATAGAGTTATTATGTTGAGCCAAAGGCTTATGAAATTTATCTCCATTAAATTTGAACATTTGTAGCAGCATTTCTTTTATCTTCTTATATACTCGGGTTTCCTTAGGTTCTCGAACAATGGGAGAGGCAATATTAGATAGCAGAGTACTTATCAAGTATGGGATCCATAAGGACTCTAGCAACTTCAGAAACTTACCCTGTCGTTCGAAAACATTTAAAAACATTGTTAATTCTTCTTTTCTTTCCTATAAAACTTTGGCAGTAAAGAGCTGAAATTTTGTAAATCAAACTTATGTGACTGATTATTTTCTTATGAGTTTTCAACTGAAGATGGATCATCTATGGTAGATAAACAATGGCATTCCAGCTCTAGTTTAAGTTTTTCTCATTCGTATTTTTGCTTTTCTTCTTAAGTTTTTCTTTTGGGGCATCTAACAACACTACGGCTTCTTTAGAAACTCTATCATCTGTAATAGCTTGTAACATACCTTTGATTTAAACTTCATCATAGTTGTTTGATTTACTAATTACTTCAGCCAATTGGATAATTTAAAAATTCTCTCTCACTACCAGATTAACCCCTTGGCATACAATGGTGTCTAGGAGACGTCAGTCCTCTCATGTACCAAAGTAGACTTTGACGTTTCCGAGACGTCAATAGCTGTCTCCGACAGACGTCGTGCAGCATTATATTAAACCATAATTTTATACTCTTATTAAATTATTGTACAGTAGCATCATATATAAACGTCATTAAATGCTACATAGCAATGCAAATTTCAGAATAAAACATTCTCTTTTTCAACTTGCACAAAATTGTTTAGATGAGCCAGAACTAAAGAATGTTTCTTGGACACTTCAAATTCCGTTTTACTCATAAGTCAAGGTGTTAAGTTCATCCACTAACGTTTCTAAAATTTTCTTTCGTGCATGGCATAAAAATATCATATTTGGAAATCTTCTTTAAACACTAAAAGGGTTTCTCTTTTTATTTCACGATGATTGAAGAACTTGATACACTATTACTTATTAAAGTTAATTTTGATGATTCATTTTAAAAATTAAACATATTTTCTACTTAACTACAATTAAATACCTTTTACCAAGATACTCTTCTAAACTATACAAATACATTAGAAAATTAATTATCACATAGTAGGGAAAATATACTTAAAATAGATCAGAAAATATGTGTTTTATTTATACATACAAAAGTAGTATTCTTATATAAAATAATATATTTAAAAATAAATGAAATTGATCTTTAAAATGAATCTAAAATTATGCTTTAAACCAAGAAAGATGTACTTAAAGTTAAAACATTTCACCGTAATTCAGAAATAATGATTTAAAATTTTATCTTAAATTTGTTATATTTTAAATGATCTTTAAAGATAAAACTTTTCAATGTTTGAAAAAATATTCATAATGTAGAACAAAATATAATTTGTAATGTAAAAATGTAACTCGTTATATATAAAACAATTTTCAAGATCAAAATAACAGTAAAATGTAAAACATTTAAAAATACAATAATCTAATCAGTTGAACAGGAAAAGAAAAAATAGATAAGCAAACAAAATGTTCTTTAACGTGTAAAGAAAATTATGCTTTAACTATAATATTAGACAGAAAATACAGGATCGAAAATATAATTTTGTTTCTTTATTTCTTAAGAAAAAAATATTCTTTGGGTAAAGAAAAGGTAAAAAAAAATGAATGTGTCCATCAATAAGGCATAAATTAAACAGCATATCTTCCTTTAAACAAAATAAGAAAATGTTATGAACAAATTGCACTGCGCCATTTCTTTGAGAGCCAAACGACTAGACAAAATAAAACAACAAAAAACAATTCGAAAAAACGGAAATTCTATCTATTCCCTTCATATTATAATATTAAATAGACTCGTACTTAATATCTATATGAAAGAAAGTTTAATTTTAACTTTAATTACCAATACAATAAAATATAACAAGATTTGTTTCTTGTTTTTAACTTTTAAGAACAAAACATCATTTTTGAGATCAATTTTAATGATAAAACAATAAATTCTTTTTAATGATAAAACAATAAATAACCTTTCTTAGAATAAGAAATTTATTCTAAAACAAATTAATGTAACGCAAAACAAAAATACTTATTCATGTAACTTCTTAATTAATTACAAAGTGTTAATAAACATAAACATGCAGGGGCGGACTAAGGCCTAGGCAACCTAGGCACGTGCCTAGAGCCCATAATTTTTTTAGTCCGAAAATTAAGTTTTTAATTTTAATTTTTATTTAACAGGAAAACGTGATGTTAATAATTATTGCTGAAACGAATGCAAATTATTCCAAATCGTCGATTGACAAAGTCGACAGGTGTGGACGAGAGTTCTAGTGCTTATGCATCTTATGTGCTTATGACAAACTAACTGACGAGTTTGCAGAATTAAAAGTGATAAAAAAGTCAATATAACTAATCAATCTGGGTATATTTGTTTAAGTAGTATTGTTTTTTTTAATAAATTATGTTTATTTAATTTTTGTACATGTATATTATTTTTTTCATTTTTTTCTTGGAATTCGATAATTAAATAGAACTACATACTATATGCTTTAAAATCAGACTACCAAACGCAAAGTATGTGTCATGACCCTTAAATAGGCCAGGGATTACAAAGTTGCCTAGGGCGCCCGCTTTACAAAGTTGCCCGCTTTAGCCTTTCTCCGCGACTGTAAACATGCAACAAAAAAACGAATTTAGGTATGTGTATAAGTATTGAAACAATTACTTAATCTTGATAAGATTTAAACAATACGCATGCGAAATTGTAAAAGGAAATCATGCAAAAAGTGAAAAAATTATTATAAAAATTTAAATTTTCTACACTACTAGTATTATAAAACAAAATATACCTGATGTTCACAAGGCGAAAACATAATACTTGATATCGGATAGGATTCCAATATTACACGATTCATCAAGTTTTCTTCCACTTTTTTTATATTTTATTGTTTTTCGAGAGGGAAAGCTGAAAAAATTTTTAAAAATTAACAAAATTTAATAGAAGTGAACTCTAACTACGACGTTGGCCGCCAATTGTAATGTAGCCTCCACACTATGGCCAATTGTTCCCCACTTCCTGCTGGTGACTTTGATCGATGGTTCAAATGTTGTATCCACACACTGGGCCACTAAATGAGCCGAGTGGGTAGATTAGTCCGTAGAGTCTACTGCGCACTTTAGTTGCGCATCTGGCTGCCTTTGATCTTTGGAGAAAAACTGCCTCCAGAGCCAAGGCTATTTTATCGTCTGCCAACATCGACCACGATAAGGCCATACCCCCTCCAGACGGTGTTAATGGCTTGCAGTGGACCATATTTTGGAGGGGCCTTAAGACACAAAAATATAAAATTATCATAATTATAAAAGTTTATAAGTTACTACATGGTTATTTACAAACATTTACATAAAAGAGGAAATATTAAAAAATAATAGTAAATGACTGACGTCAATTTTATCCATGTCGGGGAAATGTAGTGGTTCAGTCCAATGTATCTTGCATTTCACATATTGTGAGAATAGAAATGATTGTGTTACCCTCTTCTTTTTTGATTTCGCCATTTGGATCCTTAATGGTAACCTCGATGCACGGCTGGTTCGGGTAAAACAATCTCCTCCTTGTGCTTCACCGAAAGATGTCATAACGTTTCCCATAACAATCCCCATTGTCAATTGCAATCAAAATTTCAAATATCAGAGGCGATTACTATGGAAATTTATGACTACTCCATCTACGATTAAGGTGAGAGATGTATGACTTCTTATCTGCCCGGAATACTTACTCGCTTCCAGTCCACTTTTTTAGAGCGTCCGCTTACAGACGCCTTGATTGATTCGAAGTTCAGAACTGTATAAAAAGTTTTTGGTCTTAAAGTACATGTAAAAGCTTTCAAAAATCTCTTATTTTCATAATTATTATATATTTGTAAAATATATTTTACTTACAAATATAATTTGTACATATGAGGATACATCAAGGAAATATAAATACAATAAAACAAGCATATAAATGTTTAGTTAACAAAATACATTTTTGTTCGATCGAGTAAATTCAGAAACTAGTTCCTTTAAGAAAATTACTGTTCTTAAATTCTAGAAGAAAACTTTCAGCAAATAAATTTCTTGAACTCATTTTCAAAAATAATCTGAAAATTATATATAAAAATTTTTAATCTTATATATATTAATATATATATTTATATATTCTATATTATATATATATATTATATATGTATATATATATATATATGTATGTATGATGTATGTATGTATGTATGTATGTATGTATGTATATATATATATATATAAATATAATATATGTATATATTATATATATTTATATTATATATATATAATATATTTAAATATATTATACACATGTAACGTATTCAAGATCGAAAAAATAATCATAAAGTAGTCGTCGCCGTAAACATTTATTTTCATATCGACATATGCCTTCTTAGGTCTTATGCCACACTCCACATTCCATCATTAAATGGAATAATGTCTTTCTGCCTATCACGTGACAATCAACACCGGAAAACAAAACGACCCCAGTTCATAATCTAGAACATATACATATAAATATTAAATATATATATATACATACATACATACATATAAACCCATATATTCATATATATTCATATATACACATATATACACATATATACTACATACATATATATTATATGCATATATACACATATATACACATATATACACATATACACATATATACTATATACACATATATACATATACACATACACATACATATTCTTAAAAAAAATGCGCAACAGCACCTGGGGGGCCAAGGCTTACGGTGCCAATCTCCGTTTGTTGACCAAAGGCCCTGATTCGAAGTTCCGGTTAGGTGGTAAATCTTACGACACATACATATACATATACATATTACTATACATATATACGTTATTTACATACATATTATATATATTTATATTTTTAAATTTATATATATTATTTATATATATATATATATACATATATTATATATACATATATTATATATTATATATTATAATATATTTATATATTTATATTTTATATATATATATATATATATATATATTATATTTATATTATATTATATACATATATAATTATTTTATATATATATATATATATATATATATCTATATATATATATATTATATATATACTGAGATTGCTACTTAAAATATTATATGTTCATATACTTTCAACAAATGATTGACAAATGACTTTCAAATAAAAAATTATTAAAACCGATGTTGTTTCAAATAAATTTTCCATTCATCAATGCCAACGTAAACGATCGCTTTAAATTTGAAATATTTTTTTTATTCTAGTATTCTTCCAGCTGTACAAAAAGATTCTGAAACATTTTCGATTAGGAAAAATTATGATATATAATATCTTTACAAAAGTAAGTAACAAGAATGGAAAATAAACTGTCATGCATCAAATATTTTTTTTTTCTCTCCAATATTTCGAAAATTCGATATAGCGGAAAAATATTTTTTTTTATAATTTTCCTTTCAAAAACAAAATATATGGCTCATTATTATGAAAAATCCTAAAAAAATTGAAAGGAATGAATAAAACTTTTTAAATTCTCTAATGCAGCTTTGATATTTTTTTTTATAAATTATTCGCTACAAAGATATTTTCCGGTCGTATTTGATTAAAGCAATTTTTTTATATACATATAAATATATAAATATAATATATATATAAAATATATATATATATATAATATATATATATATATATATATATATTAAAATATATATATATTAATATATATATATAAATACATATATATGTGCATATATATATATATATATATATATATATATATATATATATATATATATATATATTATATATATATATTATATATATATTATATATAATATATATTAATATATATAAAATAATATAAATAAATATATAAATATATATATATATATTGTTAAATATAATATATATATATATGTATATAATATATATAAAAACAAGATATAAATAAAATATATAAATAATATATATAATAATATATATATTTATATATATATATATATAAATTTTGTATAAATAATATTTATTAAATATAAAATATTTTTATATATATAAATATATATAAAAATATATATCTATTATATATATATATAGTAAATATATATGTATATATTTGTATATATATTTATATATATATCATATATATATATATACATATATAAAAAATATATATATTATATATATATATATATATATATGTATATAATATTTAAATATATATATGTATATATATGTAAAAATGTATATATATATAAATGTATATATATATATGTAATACATATGTCTATATATATAAATTATATGTTATAAATATATATATATATATACAATATATATAAATATATATATATATGTAACAATTAAAATTCACCCTTTAACCCTTAATTAGACAAGATGTTTTTTCAAATATTTTTTAAATTCTGTTATTTTCCCATGTCTGTATAGACATTAAAATCTCTGTAAAATAAAAAAAAATATATCATTTTCCATTTTTGATATAATCAATGTCCGCTGTGGAGAGCACTGACAATTATGTTATATAGTAGTTATAAATATACATGTCCGATGTAGCGGCCAGACTTAGCCAAATTAAGGATTAAAATACTGTAAAAATTTGCAAATTAAGCCGCTTATAGCACCATCTATTAGTATACAATGGGACTTATTTAAGACAATTTGACTTATTATAATAGATTTCCTCTTCATCAAGTATATTAAAGTTTGTTTGAAGTCATTGAAACTATTGGGTGATGTTCTACTATATTTTATAAATGGAACTTATTCCAGGTGATTATAATTACCATAATTATATATATATATTTATATATGTAATATTTTAATATTACTATATGTCATGTAGTCCTCGTTATATTTGAGTACCAACCTGTGATCAAATGTATAGTGGTGATTTATTTTTAATTGCGTTGTGTTAATTAGTTTTGTAATAAATTTAACCACAGGTTCTGAGAAACTACAGACATATATATAAAAATAAACTAAAAGTTAAATTAACAACAACCGAGACTAGCTTAATATTAAAAAAAAGTAAATTTATTATAATATATATATATATACATCTATTTACATACAAAACTGATGCTAATTTTCATAAAATAAGCTTTGTCGACATCTTCTAAATTAGTTCTGACAAATTTATTATATACTTAAGTAATGTTGTAAATAGATAGAGGACCTAATCTCAATTTCAAAAATGTATGTAAATTTGGGGTACATTTGTGGGTCTAAAATGTTGGGCTCGGAACACTTCTGGTTGAAGGGTATCTATGGCTGATCAGGAGAGGGAATCCATATATCATCCGCTGGTCTCGTCAGGGGCTTCCTCCTGAGTCTTTGGGATGCGGCCGTACTATTTGGTGCAGAACACTTCCTGTCGGACTTGGCTGCACTCTCCTAGTCTGGTCTATCGAGCACCTTCTCCTTTGGACTCACGAACAACTTCCTTCGGATCCGACTGGACCCCCGATTTTTTAACACTTCCTCTTGGAACCTCCGAACCTCTTCTCTGGGACCTCCGAATCCTCTCATCCGAACATCTTTTAGATTTTTCATATTTAATTATTTCAACCTTGTCCCCTCTTTCTTGTCATCGAATCGGGATAGTTGTAAGAATTTCATTGGTCTGCTTCAACGACGCCTTGAGACCGCCAGCGTGCCAAACCTTATCCCTTCTAATTGGGAACTGTCCCTTAGGGACTCATAAATACTCCACAAAGGTACATTCTTATTTAATGTCAAGTACGGAGACAGAATTCTAATCTGGGACTGGGATCAGATCCCCGCCCGAGACCACCGTACAAGACAAACATATCCGTTGAATAGAAATTTATGGTCCTCCATCTCTTTACAAAGATGTGATGAGGTCAGATTTAGATCCCGAACATTTTACTTGTTGTATGAATGAATCAACTGTATAAAAGATCTAAATCGCCTCATCACACTATACTAAAATTATCTCTTAAAAATTCTCCTCTTTTCCTTTCTCCTTCCTTTTGATCAATTTTCCCAGATACAAAATATCTTATCTAAAGGAGTGTTTGTGACTTAGAATTCTTTCACGACTTTTAAAGCTAACTCAGTATTACATGCAAATTTTCTGTCAATTCGCCACATTTTCCAGCTTTCTCAGTAAAATTACTCCCTCATTTTAATGATTTAAGTTCCTTTTACTATTGAGAGTGATGACTATGCTCCTTTCTCTGGGAAGAAATTCGCCTCTGCTTCTCGTTGTGGGGCCCAATTCTGTAAACACGTTTCTTAACTTCATGTTAATTCTATTTTCTACCTTTGACATATTTACATGTTCAATATATATCACTAAAATAAAGTTCTTCAAGGCGAGAACTTTATTTTAGAGAGTTTTTCGAAGCGTGTTCTTTTACGGGCTCACTCTTCTCTTTAATGTGCCACGACTATTTACCTCAATAGGCTCCTTGATCTGTAGCCCTTGACAATAAAAACAATAGAGATTAGAATTTCATGTAACCTGCGGATTAAATTACTCTGGTTGCCATACACATATATATGTGTACATATATACATATACGATTTTATAAAGGAAACTCTTTTATAATAATAAAATAAATGAAAGAGACCCACGCTTGCGTAACCTTTTGGAGTAATGCGGTCAGGCATAGTATATACTTCACAGAAAGTTGATGACTAATCAAGCGAGAAGTTCAGTTAGCACGTAGACATGGAGCTGTTAACACTTTTCCAATTTTAGTTTCGCCACGAATAAATGCAAATGGTGCAAGCTATTCCTGAAAAAGAAACTCCGATGTAAATAAAAAGTGTTTTAACTAAGAAGGACTAATTATTCCATTCGCCTTAACACTGAACCATTACACACACACACACAGATATATATATATATATATATATATATATATATATATATATATATATATATATATATATATATATATATATATGACATAGACGAAGGGATGGAAGACACATTTTATTTCATATATAAGAACTTCTTTATTGTAATCCTTCTGTCCATTCCTATGCTACTTAGGTATCCTTTGTTCTCATATTTTGACAAGACAATCGTGGATGATGTTATCAGCCCGAGTTCCCTCTCAGTGCTGACTCTTTTGGTGTTGCTATCTAAGAAAATTCCTATGCATTTTTACTCTGTATAGTTCCACACGAGGGTGTGTCTATATTTTATTACATTACCGGTAATGAGCTTTAATTTTTTTTAATTATACGTCGCTTAGTTCTTAACTCCCATTTTTAAACCTGATATAATATATTATTAATATACATAAACACACACACACACACACACACACAACACACAACACACATATATATAAATATATATATATATATATAAACATTTACATGTTCAATTTATATCACTAAAATAAAGTTCTTCTAGGCGAGAACTTTATTTTAGATAGTTTTTCGAAGCGTGTTCTTTTACAGGCTCACTCTTCTCTTTAATGTGCCACGACTATTTACCTCAATAGGCTCCTTGTTCTGTAGCCCTTGACAATATAAACAATAGAGATTAGAATTTCATGTAACCTGCGGATTCAATTGCGCTGATTTACATATACATATATATGTGTACATATATACGTATACGATTTTAAAAAGGGTAGTCTTTTATAATAATAAAATAAATGAAATTGACCAAATAGTCGAAAAAAATTGATAAAGATAATATTTCATAAATTTTTTTGACTAATAGCGATAAATATTATTTAATATTTATATAAAGGTGTTATATTTACATATTAGCTTTTTCGAATAAATGCAAATCGCAAGGATAATGATACAGAAACTAAATAATAATATAAATATTATAATAATATATATAATTTTATTCATAAAAAAACTCACATATAAATAAATTAAATACATATAAATAAAAATATATATATAAAATATATAAGATATATATTATATATATAAATATAAATATATATAAAAATTATATATATATTGTATAAGTTTGTTAATAATATGTGTGTATAAAATATTTAATATATATATATATATATATGTATGAATTAATAATATTATTATAATATACAATATATAAAATATAAACATGTGTTTGTGGTATGTATATAAAACAAATATATATGAAAATGTATATATATGTTTGTGTGTATATATATAACATATAAAATAATATAATTATATATATATAATATATTATATATATAAAATATAATGTATATATAAATAAATAAAAATACAAACATATAATAATATATATAATATAATATATATTATAAATATAAATACAAAAGGATGGAAGGCATATCATAAAAAAAACTTATATCGTACAATGCCACTTAGACATTCTTTGTTCTCATACTTTGACAAGACAATTGTGGATGATGTTATCAGCCCGAGTTCCCGCTCAGTACTGACTCTTTTGGCGTTGCTACCTAAGCAAATTCCTATGTCCACTTTCGCTTCAGCATTTTTACTCTGCATAGTTGCATTCGAGGGTGTATCTTTATTTTATTACGTTACCGGTAATGAGTTTTAAGTTTTTTTTTAATTACAACTCACTTAGTACTTAACTCCCATTTTTAAACCTGATAAATATATAAAATATAGATATATAAAATAATATATTAAATATTATAAAATATATAATATATATAATAATATCATATAAAAACGACAATATATTATAAAAAAATACTTTTATACAATTAAACGTATACATGACTTGAGATTTATTAAATTAAAAACAGTTTCATATTTTCGAATGAATCCTATAATTTTGCAGTTCCTTAGTGCACTAAAAGCACTTAACAATTTCCTTATACACTAAAATATGTTTCCCTGAAATACATGCGATTAATGATTGACAAATGACTTACTTGGGAAGGAAGTAAAAAATAAAAAATAAAAAGTTTAAAAATATTTTTATTCATCCATCAATGTCAGCCTATATAATTTTACAAAGCTTTGAATTCACGAAAAAAATATTCTAGTCATTGTACTAAACTTTTATAGAATAGCCTAAAATATTTTCAATTGTGTGAAAAGTAGAGAATTGTTTGCAACATACTTTTTGGAATATCCAAAAAAGAATAAAGGATTTTGTACAAAATTAGAAATACAAAAAAATACTTTTATATTTAACACATACTTTACGATGCCAAGCAAGTTCTTGAACTAAGAAATATTGCGTATCTCCAAATGTAATTGTTGTAGTACATATATATATATATATATATATATAAATATATATATATATATATATATATTATATAAATACATACATATATATATATATATATATATATATAAAAATATGTATATGTATGAATATATAAATAACATAGATATACATGAGTGTACACATATATGAGTATATATATATAAATTTATATATATATATCTATATATATATATATATATATATAAATTTATATTTATATATATATATATATATAAATATATAAATTTATATATATATACTCATATATGTGTACACTCATGTATATCTATGTATTATTTATATATATTCATATACATATACATATATATATATGTATGTATATATATATATATATATATATTTATATAATATATATATATATATATATATATATAAATATATTACACACATATATATATATATATAGATATATATATATATATATATACATATATATACACATAATATATACATATATATATATATACATATATATAAATTATACATATATATAATATATATATATATATTTATATATATATATATATTATATAATATATATATATATATTATATATTATATATATATACATAGATATACATACATACATAAATATTTGTATGCATATATATATATATATATATACATATGTGTATATATAATATATATTATTTATGTATATTATATATTATATATATATACATAGATATACATATATACATAAATATTTATATGCATATATATGTATATATATGCATACATGCATATGTATATATATATATATATATATATATATATATATATATATACATATATATCTATGTATATATATTATTTACATATAGTTTAAATGAATTAAACAAATTATGAAAATAATATATATTTTAAGATTTTGTCGTTGAAACTTTCTAAATTTTTCATGTAGTTATAAATATAGAAAAAAATGTAAAACATGCAGCATTTATGTGTTTTAACAAATAAGATTCCTAAATCTGAACAGGTGTATTATAAATTGGTTGTTGGGAACAACTTTTTTAAAAAAAATCTTTCGAAAAACGAAATCAAGAGAAAACAAAATGAAATCAAATGTCTTTGCCATTATAGCAGGTCTGAAATCTACATTTCCCTGTTAGTTTTAATTGAAAAATAAGTGATATCGATTGACTATTTTTTCTCAGACATTTTGGTAATAAAAGCAGCAAGGATTTAATAGAAGGTTAAAAAGTTTTGAATGCTAAAAAGTAACTTGCTAGAAACAGTATTACCACTCTTGAACACCCTTCTTATTCTAGCATCAGCAGAATTTTACCTGTTTCCAATGCAGAAAATATCTTTATGAAACTAAATTTTTAAATTATCCTTATGAAAAATTCTAAAATAAATTGAAATAAATTAAAGGAATGAATAAAACTCTTTAGATTCTCTAATGCAGCTTTGATATTTTTTTATAAATTATTTGCTAGAAAGATATTTTCAGATCGTATTTTCGTTTACTAGACTATTTTTAATCTATATACCTGCCCGAAAAGGAAATTCAAGAGCTCTTTTCTGTTCATTCAGAAGAGGTGATCGATTTGGTTTGGAGCGCTACGGTCTGCTGTTTTGCATACTAGGGCTAATGAGACCGGGACCTACTGTTTAAAGCCAATTCCCAACGGCTACGAACATCCATGGCGGAGTGGGATTCGAACCCACGAACTCCGGTACCGAGGATCAGCGCCCTAACCAATCGGCCAGCGTTCAGCTAGAGGTGATCGAAAATGCCACGAATCATTTAATGTTTACCTCAAAAATGTATTCCAGGAGTTTTTCAACAATTATAAGTTCGCTGGAACAAGTGTGTGGATGCAAGATACTTTGAAGATCAATAAAGTAAAATTATTGTCCTGTTTTTTAATAATTTGTAATTAATCTATTCCTGGAATTTTTTAACCCTACTATGTATAATGCTACGTCAATAGTAGTACATTTGAAAATTTTAATTATATTATAAAATCGTAATGCAGTTTTAAATTGGAAGGCAAAGGCCCATCCTGTATCCCTGTATATTATATAATATATATATAGTATATAAATATATATATATATGTCGTTAGTAAACACACTAGTAAAATATATAAATCAGTCCACTTTCAAGTAATTCTTTTTCTTCTCTTATTAATCCATTTCACACACTACACAACAAGGGCGTCAATATTGGCACCCAACTAAATAAAGGCAGTTTTTCACTGCTTCGAGAAGCCACGTCTACCAAGACAGTGGATCCTGCTCTCTCTAATAAAATACAAGCCGTATTTATGTGGCTAATACTCGTGGCGCGTTACTGCCTTTAAAAGAATCCCTAATTAAATCTCTTACATTACTCTATAATTTTAAATCCTGTCATATATATATATAATATATATATACATATAGATACATATATATATATATATATATATATATATATATATATATATATGTTAGGATTGAGAGAGCAATTCTAGGTTTCATGGACGTAACAATCGTTTATTACAAATACGGACGGTTACACAAATACAAATACATAAATTTACGTCGAATGAAAAAAAATAAGTTTAGATAATAGCGTCAAAACAAAAGGTCGAAAGATGCGTCTACTCCTTTCGCCGTCTCTCTCTCATCGTTGTTCTGAGTGTTCTGTCTCTGGCACGCCACTCTGTGTTGCGCGCGCAGTCCAATCGGAGTACAGCGGAGATGAGGTGTTCTCTCCCTTCACACTCGACCATCCTGAGGAGTCTTGGACCCTCAAGACTTGAAAGAAAACAATCGTCAACATCTGCAAATAAAAAGAAAACACAAGGAAAACAAAAGAGAAAAAGAATAATGTTCAGGAAAAAAAATGTCCGTCGATAGCTGCAACGTCAAACAGCAAGTGCACTCAGAAGAATAGCTCAAATGTCACTGGTAAAAAAAAAAGAAAGTCCAAAATTTGTGCAAGTCGTCAACAGTAGATCAGTCACAAGTCGTTGTTGAAATCAGGTGGGAAAAGATGATGAAATGTGAGGCCAAGGCTTCATATGATCAGCTGCGGTCGATGTAGTATTGGGTCCGGGATGTTGACCTAGCTTTCGCACATCATATCTGTCGTTTGTCTTCACTGCAGTAACTTCGTAGGGACCGTAAAATTTTGAGTACAATTTGGAACCAGTCGAAAATTGTGTTTTTTGAATAGCTACTGTGTCACCAATCTTGTAAGTATTTGGTTTTTTTCGACGTTTGTTGTATTGAATTTGGGAACGCTGTTGATGTTCGAGAATATTTTTTCTTGCTGTGTCTCGGAGGTTATGTTTTTCTTGCATGATGATGTTTGAATACTCTTCGTCCAATATTTGTTTGATACGTAAATCTTCTTTATTTTTCATTTTGATTCCAATCATTAGCTCAAATGGGGTAAAATGCGTGGTCGTCGAGGTGGTACTATTTAATATTCTTTGGACGTCGGGAACAAATTTAAACCATTTTGCTGGATCGTCGATGGATAGTTTAGCTAGTACAGGTAGTAAAACTCCTTGTAAACGCTCTACCTGGCCGTTGCCTCTTGGTATACCGGTAGTAATTACTGCGTGATCGATGTTTTCTTGGGAGCAATATTCAGCGAAATCGGAGGATGTAAAAGCTGAACCACGATCTGATATGATTCGTGATGGGTTACCAAATGTAATACTTTGCAGTTTGAGCTTTTCAATTGCATCGCGGGATGCTGTTGATTTGACGGGATATAACCACGTAAACTTGGTGAAAGCATCTACGACACTGAAAATGTATTGATAAGTCTTGTTCGTCGTCGGGAGTGGTCCTAGAAAGTCAATATGGTATGTTGATAATGGAATGTCACCTTTCGGAATGGAGTGTAAAAGACCTTCTTTTTTTTCCGCGTTTTTTGTTACAAAGGATGCACTCGATACAATTGGCAATTACATTCTCAATCTGTCGTCGGGCTTGTGGAATGTAAAAATCTTGACTGAAAAGGTCTTGAGTTTTAGCAACTGCGAAATGGCCTTTGTTGTGAATTAAGCGTATGATCTCAGTTTGCATGATTTGGGGTACAACAATTAATTCACGATCTTTCTCGATTTTGTAAACAAGGTTATTTTTTAGTATATGTTCGGAGTCTTGTCCGGTTTTAATTAGGATTTTGAGTGTTTTGATGTAGTCATCTTCGCTTTGCGCTTTAGAGATTTGTGATGTAAGATCTGCATCAAGACATGTCGTTAAGTAAACGGGATTTCGACTTAAAGCGTCGGCATGTTGTAAAAATTTTCCAGGACGGTGTATAATTTCAAAATCGAATTCGTCCAAATACATTGCCCATCTGGCAATTTTGGGGGTAAGATCTCTTTTTTGCAATGTTTGCTGGAAAGCAGCGCAGTCAGTCACGATTTTAAATTTGCTTCCTAAAAGATAATTTCGAAATTTCTTTACCGCTTCAATAACGGCAAGTGCTTCAAGCTCGTAGCTAGAATATTTTGACTGCTGTGGCGAGGTCTTCCTACTCATATAATGTATGGGATGCCACTTGTCATCATCATCGGATTTTTGTAATAGGACAGCACCAAGGCCAAAAGAACTTGCGTCTGTGTGCAATTCTAGAGGTGAATTTTGGTTAAAAATATGCAAAACTGGTTGATTCGAAAGAGAATCCTTGAGGGCAAGAAAAGCTTGATGTTGTTCAGGGCCAAAATGGAAAGATGCGTCATTTCTGAGCATATCAGACAAAGGTCGCGCAATCAGTGAGTAATTCTTTATGAATTTTCGAAAATATCCTGTTAAGCCCAGGAAACTTTGAACCTGTTTCAACGTCTTCGGCAAAGGAAAATTTTGAACGGCAAGTGTTTTCGACGGTGATGGTTTGATTGTGTTATTCTCGATTACATATCCAAGAAATTCAATGCGGCGCTGTAAGAATTGGCATTTCTTAAGATTCAAAATTAAACCAAAGTCCGATGCTACTTCTAATACACGTTGTAATTTTTGGAGACCGTCGGCTTCATCCTGTGAGGGTATTATGATATCGTCCATGTAGATGATAACGATTTTTTTCACGAATGAGATCGCGAAACACTCTGGAAACAAATCTTTGGAAGACACTAGGACTATTGGAGAGACCAAACGGGACTTTCAAAAACTCATATTGGCCTTCGTGGGTGACGAACGAGGTGTATTTTGTGCTGTTAGGGTTCATCGAAACATGGAAAAAACCGTTCTTCAAATCAAGCGAGCTAAACACTTTGGCTTGTTGCAACTGGTCCAAAGCTTCGTCAATGAGCGGGATGGGAAATTTATCTCGAATTATTTTTTTGTTAAGGCGTCTATAATCCACGCAAAGTCGGTATAAGCCATTTTTCTTCTTACACAGAACGATGGGGGAAGCATAATCAGAACAACTATTCGCAATTATGCCAGCGTCTAACCATTCCTGTATCTGTTTTTCAACAATTTTTTGTTCCGCAAATGGCAATCTACGAGGTCTTTGGGCCACTGGGACATCATCTGTCAAAATTAGAGTCATTTGTAAATCAGTTTGTTTAGTTCCACGAGGCTTGTAATTATTTATCAGGGTTGACAACTGTGTTTTGAGATTCGGATCTAGAATGTGACTCAAGTCGTAGGACGATGTATCTACTGAATCAGCTAAATATGAAAATGGGTATGCTGAATTGTCAATAAGTGCATTTTTACTCATTGTCGAATGTTGTTGGGAATTTATACGAGAAGTAATACAAGTTTGATCAACGTTGTGGGTTGGTGAACTGGTTACAATAAAAGTAGTAGTCTTCGTCAACGATACAACACCATGGGAAATATTCAAATCACCTTGCGCCAGTACATCAGCACCAATCAACATAGGAAATTGCAAAGCCGTATTCGGGACAACACAAATATCAGAATGAAATTCAAAACCATCGATAAAAATAGAAGCTGAAAATGAACCTAATGGTTTCACCGTAGTATTTCCTAAACCGTGCAACAAAACGTTTGACTCATCTAAAAAACAGTTAGGAACAATTTTTCTAAAAATCTCTTCCTTCAACAGTGTTTTGTTCGACGCAGTGTCAACAACAGCAGAAATTTGGATATTGTTGATTGTTACAGTCTTGGCGAATAAACTAGTAGAATTTTGGGGATGCACAATTGTAACATGTGATTGTACCTTCTTAGACGGACAATTAGCCGCTTTATGTGAACCAAATTGTTTGCATTCAAAACATTTCATTCCTCGGTCTTTATTAGGACATAAACTGGAGATGTGATTTCGTTCACCGCAATTGTAACATAATTTTTCCATTAATTTGGGTAAGCGTGGTGCAGTGTTACCAGCAAAAGTCTGAGGTTTTGAGGTAAAATTATTCTGATTATTTTTTTCTTCAGTAAAATTTTTACGATTATCTGTAGAAAATTTATTATTGAAATGCTTATGAGGTTTAAAAGAACGATGAAAATTATTTTCTGATTTGACATCCGCTAAATAAAGCTTTTCAAAGGAACGTAACTTTTGTTTAAATTCGGAAATGTTAACACAACCATATAAAATTAGTTTAGCTTGAGAGTCTGGTAAACCGGAAATACAATACTCAATTAGCGATTCGTCATCAATGTTACCTTGACTCGCTAACGCACGCATTGAGATAAAATATTCTGTAACAGTTTCATTTCGCTTCAATTTTCGAGAACTAAGTATTTTATGGACATCAATGGATGAAATTTTTTGTGCCAAATTCAGTTTTAAGGTGCTCTTTAAGATTATCAAAAGAAGTAATATTTTTCAAAGACAATACAAAAATACGAGCTGGATCAATTAATAATTTTTTTGTAATCAAAACTTTTTGTACGTCATCATTGAGACCGTAAGTAGAAAACAATTCTTCTAAATCAAAAATAAAATTGTTCACAGAATAGGCATCTTTTCCTGAAAAAGAACGTGTAATTTCGCTTATCTGTGGTAACAGAAACCAAAACGAATGACCGTCGAATCTGCTAGCTGCTGGAAAGTTCATATAATTGTTTGAATCACCACGAACAAGAACAGAATTTGTTTCCTTTCCATCGCAAAGGTCGACGCGAGAGGAAAATTGCTGAGACAGACTGTCTGCAACGTCGGTGGCTGTAGCAAGCTTGTGATGAGGGGGAGAAACAGATATTGGCGCTTTCGATTCATCACCGGAAATGATTTTGCCTGCTAAGTTTGAAGCGGTGGGAGAAGAAATACTTTCGGTTTGAATATCATCGTCGGAAGAAAAAATTTCAATCGTACTTCGAAAGGAGGTAAGATCAGACAGGGATTCAAAAATTCTGTCACACAAAATTTGTTCGGATCCGGTAAAGTCAATATGCAAGAAATTACACACACAAATAAAATCAGCTAAAGTAAATGATTCGAGAATTTTTTGTTTTCGTTTTACAACATCAAAATTTTCTGGGAAGTTAGTAAATTGTCTGAGTCTTTTACGTGTCGACCGGTCAAATGGTAGGTCCGACACGACGTCATTTAATAATTTAACACTTCGAGTACTTCCACATTTTAAAGATCGAGAAATTGATGGAATGTCATTTAGCGATATTGTCGCCATTTTTAAAATAATATGCAAAGGAACGGACTCACCAGAGTTGAATAGTCATGCGTCAAGTCGTCGGGAAATTGAAGTCGTTCATATCAGAATAATCCAGGGAAAAAAAACAGGTCAAACAGTCTTATAGTCCAAACGGCAAAATAAAAATGTTCAAAAGGAAACGCAGGATTTCCAAGTCAGGAATCATCTTCGTAGAAGGCGTCGAAATCAAAAGCGCGTAGGTCGTCAAGAACTTCTGATACCATTATTTGTTAGGATTGAGAGAGCAATTCTAGGTTTCATGGACGTAACAATCGTTTATTACAAATACGGACGGTTACACAAATACAAATACATAAATTTACGTCGAATGAAAAAAATAAGTTTAGATAATAGCGTCAAAACAAAAGGTCGAAAGATGCGTCTACTCCTTTCGCCGTCTCTCTCTCATCGTTGTTCTCAGTGTTCTGTCTCTGGCACGCCACTCTGTGTTGCGCGCGCAGTCCAATCGGAGTACAGCGGAGATGAGGTGTTCTCTCCCTTCACATATATATATATATATATATATATATATATATATATATATATATATATATATATATATATATATATATATATATATATATATATATATACACAAAGTCGGTTCTGGGCTATTAGCCACTTACGTACAAGGTAGTATTTGACCGCTCCTTGTTCCGTGTAAGATAGTATTGGCACGCACAGATCTAGCCCATATGCATACGTTGTAACTATTTTTTATACTCACAATCAAGATTTTTTTTAACAAAGTAAGAAATGAAATAATCTGCATTAATTATATATCAAACTTATTTTATGCCTGGTTTGAAGAAGCATTCGTTGTAAATCTGCTTTTACTGTAGAGTTGTAAAACCATATTTCATTCGTTTTACCCCAAACGATGGCCGAATGGTTAGGGTGCTGACCTTCGGTACCGGAGTTCGTGGGTACGAATCCCACTGAGGCATGGATGTCTATAGCCAATCGTATTCGATTTAAAACAGTTAGTCCCGGTCTACTTATCCCTCCTGTAGCAAAAAGTAGACCTTAGCGCTCCAAACCTAACCAATCATTCTTTTTATGCAGATCTTCATCTTAAATAACTTACGACAACATATTCGATAAGTATAGTAAAAAGAGTTTTTGTCAAACTTTAAAGCGTAAGTGAGTTTCAGGGAAAACTAAACATTAAGTGAGCGTTATAACCTATATTTGACTACTAGTAAGTCAAGCAAAACGTTGATTACTGAAATAAATATGCATTTTTGAATTCAGAATAAAACATATATTAATATTCAAATATAAAAAGAAAATGCTTATTTCGGATTGCAAATGCAAAAACAGCTACGATCAAGAGCGTTAAGTTTTATAAATCAATCCAAATTTCAAAATAAAACGTTCTCTTTCTCCACTTGCTGCACATAACTGTTCCGTTGGGTCAAATTGGTTAGAATGCTAAGATCTACTTTTTTGCAAGACGAGAGATAATGAGACTGCTTAAAGCCGATTCCAAAAGACTACGAACACCCATGCCCCAGCGGGATTCACAGCCACGAATTCCGGTACCTAAAGATCAGCGCATTAAACATACGGCCATCGTTCGGCATAGCCAAATTGAATAGTAATTTTCGGACGCCTAAAATTCTGTTTTAGTCGTATGACAAAGAGTTAAGAAATGAAATTGAGCTACTATACTTCGCCTTATTAAAAACAGGAATATATATTAGTATAGTTCTGAAGTTTTTTAATCAAACTTGAACTTAGATAAAGCAAATCAAGCCATGAATTATTGTTAATCACACGTATTATGCTGTCTTCACAATCCAAACTAAACTCCTCGGAGGAACAGCAAAACTTGGGGTCAGAGTTCAAGGTGGCAATGTCCGTTTATGAGATCAAGGGCCATGGGAGTGTGAAGCATATGTCCTGGTTAAGTGGTCAACTTAACACAGAACCCCCAGTGTTTAGTTCCAAAGCATGCTTGGTCCTCAGTTTGTCTACCCACTGAAGGGATAAAAGGTCGAATCCAACTTGCCCAGCCCGGGGATTGAACCTCTGACCTGTATCATGGGATAGAGAAGCATCATTTCAACGTCACTGAGCTTCGCCTTCATGATCACAATCTATAATATCTAGGCACAAAATGGTGGCTATTCATTAGTCATAAAAATGGTTTATATATTACTGTCTCTGACTATTTTATATAATGTTATATTTCTATGACCGTATATCGGTTTCATAGAAATCAGAATATGTATGAAACTGGGAACCTATTAGTGAAAAGTAAATAACTTAATATTTCATCCTCAATTACAGAAAAGAGTCCAAGTTGTAGATGAAAAGATAAGGCACTGACTTCGAATTCTCCTACTCGGCGTTGGCTTATGGAATTAGTTTTGAGAAGTAGGTACTAGTCTAATTGTTATTGGTCTAAAAAAATCAATCATATCGCTTCAAATGAAATACAGATGGAGTAGTAGTTAATATTTCAAATGAATTTAAACCTCTTGCAGTTGGAATAATAATTCTTATTCTGAACTGCACTCTCGTTATTACAATTTGCATTGGATTTCCAACAATACTTCATTTTATTGTTTTTGAGGTTTGAAAAATATCAGTACTAATGAATCAAATAAATAAAAAAATTCTTTCCGAATTCATTTTAGTTCTTTTATAATGCTATAAGCTGAAATTTTTCTGATTGCTCCAAAACAAACTGCTATAGTGAAATTCTTGCACACTTCTTACGTAATGCTTTCTTAGGTGTATCCTTATTTGATATGATTTGTCTTTTCATAGCGAAAAGATTATTAAAGAAATTTCTTTATGTTTCATCTTCCTCATTCATTTCCAGTAAGCTAAACTATCAATACAATAATTTTACAATTTTGAACAGTTTTCTTTTTTTTTTCAGTTTGCGGGAATTTCTTCTAAATTATTGTTAAGGTATTTCATTTCCTTGATGTAACGTTCCTTGATGTTAAAGAGTTAAAGTGAATCTGACGACTGATTCATCGTCAGAAACCAATCAGATGTGTATAAACTGAAAGTCTACTATTTTGTAATTCCATAATAAAGCCAGAATTCTGAGAACAAGGCACTTATATAAACCGGTTCAAACTATTTCCAGAGATAATTTGAGGCAGGAAATGCTTCTCGGTTATGTTCCATACTAGTTATGTTGACCACCAAGGAAAACAGAGCAACAGGAATCATTAACAAAAGAAAAAGCAGGGAAACGAAAATAAGCTCTCTAGAAGCAATCTCCAACTCACTGATCATTTTATTTGAAAATGACTTGAATATCGTTGCAACATGATGTATACACGTCACTTGGAATTGCTTTCAAACTCTTTTCAATTTCGAAATATGCCAAACTGGAAAAATATTCCACTGGTCATCTGTTTCTCTCGCTCACTTATTAAATGAAAATCACTAGACAATTCGAACCCAGCTTTCGATCTGGGTTATTCAAGTTCCCAAATATTGTTTTAGAATTTTAAAGTTTATTTAATTATTAAGTTTTTAGGACCTCTACAGTAGATAAACATAGTAGTTAAAATGTTTAAGTAAACAGTGTATGTTTCAGATTGTTTATGAATGGGATAGTTTATTACTAGTAGGTAATCCCAGCTTTAACTATTTATTGGAACCGTGGTAGCTCAATTGGCAAAAGCAACGATCTCGTAACTGAGAGGTTGTGGGTTCGGAGCTCGAGGCGGCCCTAAGATTCACAATGTTCGTTAAAGGTAAAATAGTTCGAGGTTACAAAGTCCTCACTTTTCTCAATCAATACCTCTCAGTCAGTCTATGGTACCTAGGTCAAATCTATGGGCCTTTTGCTTGGTCCCTGCTTCAAAACTGAGAGGACCCACTTTAGCAAAGTCATTCTTTCACCCAAGCGGTGATCGTTAAAACGAAAAGCACACCCCTTTGCCTTAATACGAGTAGCATATGGCTCAATCGTGCTTTGTTTGTCCAAATGGTATTAGAAACAACAATATAAATATGTACTTCCATAGTGTTGCCGGTATGTTGTCGAATTCCACAACTTTATGATATCATTCAACCGTATACTAAATTTAGTACCAATAGTCTGAAATATATTCATTTGTATAGTGCACAAACATTAACTGAAATTTCATTTTTATATAATAGCTAGTCGCTTATCAACCAGACTCCAGTCAGGATATTTAAGGTTCACAAATTAAGCTTATACGGCGATTTGTCGCTACGTCACGAACTACTACAATGCCCTTCCTATTCATTTTCATGTTTACAACAGCCAACAGACAAACAGTAAACTGCCCTTCCGTTTGAAACTAAAGCCAGAATTCTCATAATTTGAGAATTTGCCCTACTACGTGAAATCGCCTTATTATCATTTTAAAATTTGAATTACTTTGTAGATTATATTACATGATATCAATGTAAACAATTTCGGAAACAAAACAACTCATTTTCATAAAATAAGATAAGTAAATGAATAGTATTTTTATACGATTCAGAAATGGATAAACAGCGCCAAACTTAATGTAAAAAAAGACTAAAGACAAAGGACGGGCTAAAAATTTGGTAAAGAATGAAACACAAGCAGAGAACGAGAGTAAAGAATCAGCGAATAAAAATTGGACACAAAAGAGCAAAACAAAAAAAAGATTAGTTTAAAAACATTAAATACAATTTTAAAGCCTAATTGCCATTAAAAGGGCAGAGAGGCTAGGGTAAGGTTTTTCTCCAATCAATCGTATAAAATTAAAAAGGACTTTTTAAAATAAATGAAACTATGATGATTAAAACTAGTACATTCGATTAAAATATGGCGACTGGTTAACGAAACATTGCAGCTTTCATAGACAGGTTCTTGGCTCTATAGAAGCATAGACAATGTGTGAGGCGAGAAATTACACTACGATGTCGCGTAACAGCTCGCCTATGAGCAGCGTTAAGCCAACAGGAAATATAACTTTTTAAAGAACGTAATTTGTTATCGATGTGTGGATTCCAAGCTTTTTACCACTAAAAATAAAAGAAACTTAATACAAATTTCTTATGGTCGATAAAAAAGGAACATCTTGTCCATGATTCTCAATAGAATTTTTGGCTGCGTGGTCAACAGACTCATTACTCGGAATACCAACGTGGCTGACAACCCAGCAAAAGATAATTTCCGAGCTTTTATTGTACAGTTCTTCCAGAAAAGCTGAAATCTTTCATGAAATGAATGACATTTTATTTAAATTGAATGTTTTTCATATGATTAAGAAAGATAAATGAAAAGTACATTATTTAGCGATGTTTCGTGATTAATCCCTGACCTCTACTAGCTTAAAAGTAATTATATTTTTGGTGAGATTATTTACAGAGTACCGAAGTACCATGATTAAGAAAGATAAATGAAAAGTACTTTATTTAGCGATGTTTCGTGATTAATCCCTGACCTCTACTAGCTTAAAAGTAATTATATTTTTGGTGAGATTATTTACAGAGTACCGAAGTACCATGATTAAGAAAGATAAATGAAAAGTACTTTATTTAGCGATGTTTCGTGATTAATCCCTGACCTCTACTAGCTTAAAAGTAATTATATTTTTGGTGAGATTATTTACAGAGTACTGAAGTACCTATAAAGAAATAAAATATCACATTACATTAATTCAATCTTAAATACTTTTAATTTTCATAACAATCGGTTATTCATGACAACGGAATAGATTGCAATTTTAAAAACATGTCGAGTTGAGATTAAAAAGAAAGAAATCCTCCAGATAATAGAAAAAATAAATAACTTCACTATTCCTGGCATAAAAACATCCAAAATTTATATCATTTTAAAGTACATTTTATACAATGCTTCATAAATTAAATTACCTAAATGATTTTAAATATTTTAGCACATCATTCAAAGAAAAATGAAAAAATGAATACAATATATAGTCGCTAAGCTGCATGGAGGAGAAAAAAAGTTATATTTCTATCATGAACTTAACATTCGAAAAATTTTACCTTCCTAAAACCCTTCTCAAGGTTGACCTTCATCACCACGCAAAGTTTCGTGAAGATTGATGCAGTCAGTTGATACAGAATTAACAGTAGCTCAGAGCTTAACTCCTAATTTGGCTAAGTCCGCTACACCGGACATGTATATTTATAACTACTATATAACATAATTGTCAGTGTTCGCCACAGTGGACATTATCTCAAAAATGGAAAATGATGTATTTTTTTTTTGTTTGTTTATTTTGCAGAGATCTTAATGTCTATACAGACATGGGAAAATAACAGAAATTAAAATTAAAAAATATTTGAAAAAACATCTTGTCAAATTAAGGGTTAACAGTCGCGTTAGCTCAGTCGGCAAAGATTGTGTAAAAAAGCTGCAGGAGTAAAGGCAATGGCAAAGGCTCGTAACTAGAGGGTTAGGGCTCGAGGCTCGAGCTGGATAAAGATCTGTCGTGTTCAATAATGGCCGCTAAACAAGCGAAACAGGTTCTTGGTCGCAATGTTCAAGTTCCCAAACGATACCTCCTGAAGTGACAGGCCTTGTACTTGGTCCTTGCTTCTAAATTAAGAGGACCTTTGTTGAGGTTTAGTCAGTCTTCAGCCATCGTGATTTTTCTCTGAAAGTGAAGCTGCATATCACCCTTACCCATATACCATTCGCATATTGCGACAAGGTATATTGGACCTGGTGTAAGGCTTTCCTACACCAGAAGATAAGTAACATCAACAACATCAGAATTAATATACATTATATTGAAATTTTTCCTTACATAGAATGCAGATTGCAATCAAACGGTGAAACAATGGATGTTACAACCGATCTAAATACAAAATTACTAGGTCCATAATCGTTTTTAACACGTTGACTGCCATGGGGGGTCACCGGTGACCGGCGCTCGACTTGGCTACAGAGCCATGTCGGCTACCAGTGACCAGGGACGTAGCAAATAATAAAATTACATAACACGTTGACTCCAATGGGGGTTACCGGTGACTCCCACCACGAAAACTGCTTCAAGAACGATGAACTTGGAGACGAAAATAGGTTGCCAAAACTGTCGCCAACGAGCCGATATCTCGCCAATTTGGCGAGATACCATAGAGTTCCATGCTAAACTTACGGTTCACTAAACAAATTCGTAACATTATTTTATCTGCTGCAAATAATATGTCAGCATAATATGCATCGCATAATGAAAAGTTCACGTCGGTGCTTTGGGAAAACCCTCGAAAATGCGTCTGGCAGTCAACGTGTTAATGTGAATTTCAAGTGAACAAACGTATGTGCATATACATGTCAAGACGATGCTAGTCAAAATGCATTCAGGGATAGTCAAAAGGGGATATTTAAAGTACCAAAGTTAATATCTAACTGTACGCACGTACAACCGTAACGCTTAATCTAGTCAAAACAACGTTAGTTATGCCTAAAATGTATACTTGCATTATAATCTGAAGAACGAAAGGTTTCTTGATTACAATATATTTATTTCATGGAAGGAACATAAAAAATTTTCAACTTTGAAAAATAATTTGACTCAGAATATTTCATGCACTAAACCTTCAAAAATTTTTGGGGAAAAAAAAACACGAAATTAAACCACAGACAGTTGCTATATGAATCATTTTCATCTAGCACAGCGACATTTTTCCTTCCCCTGTTCTAAGAACAGGTTTGAATTCAGTAAATAAGTAAGCATACTGTAAGCATAGTTTTTATTAACCTAAAAGATTATTATATGATATAAACGCAAAAGCATTTTTAGTAGCATGCACTGTTTCATTATTTAGACTCGCATATCCCTTCAGAGAAAAATCGTTATGGTGGGAATAGTCTTGTTCATCTCTCTCCACGATTAACATTCCACGTACGGCTCAGTGTTTATAATATATTGTTCGATAGTGAAATACAGGGAATTTTTTTATATTGTCTTTAACTACATATGTTACAGTTCACATCTTCTTCAATTATTTTGAAATAATACAAAAATTTTAATAGCCTTTACGTTTAAAAAATATATATAATACGGTGCCCGGTTTAAGAGTTAAAAAATTCACACGATATCTTTATTTTTAGATTAATATAATATATTTTTAAACGTTTTGTCTCGAATGTTACAGATATCCTCTGTATAATAATAGCCAAAGTTATCAGTCCGTCTGTTCTCAAATTTATGAAGCGGTTGTACCTGGAATGGATAGAGATATCCATATTGGATTCTTGATGAGTTAGGGTTAGCAACGTTCGAAATCCTTCTTCCCTTTTCTAGCATTTAATGCCATTATTTCAAGCCCTATTTTTCCCGGTTAAGAGCAGGCGATTAAATTTATGAATTTATCACATAATAATTATGTTAACATTTTTGTCTAGCATTATGGCGTCATTCCATCTCATTTAATCATTTCTTATTTCAAATTATTTAAATATCGTCTGCATTATTTTCATAAGTTTTATCGCTGAACTTAGATATTACGTCAATATTTTTTTTATATTTGGCTTAAACAATAGATTGGGTACATATGTGATAATTTTAAATTTAATCAACTATTATTTTTGGTTGCAATGAAAATTTTATCACCGGTATTGACAACAAATTTTATCTACCTCCAGAGTGTAAGGGAAATGATAGCTTCATTCCTTTACTTCCATTCATTACCGTGACAAGAAAAATTGAGAACTTAACGATAATTTCGACGTAGAAAACTCTGAATTAGCTTTCTAAATGAATTCAATGTGATTCTAAACTGCATTCACAGTATCGGAGGACTTCAGATGAGTATGAAGATAAACAAATTACTGATCCTATACCAGATAATTCTCAGCCAAAAAACAAACCATATTTTTTATCTGCCTTATAGGGTACTTTACAATTCTGGAAAATTGAAAATTTTACTGATCCGGTCATATGACGGGCTATATGCTAGTTTTATAATAAAACAGAAAAAGTAAAAGTAAATAAACATCAAATGATGTTTTTTAACCTACATGGAGGAATAGCGAGATCACTAATGAAATAAAGAGAAAAAAAATTCTTCGCCCGAGATTTCCACGTGACACGTCGTCGGGGACGAAAATGATACCCCGCTCAAATCGAGGGAGCCGAGTCGCAAATTTCAAATACCTAACCCAAAGCGGTTAATTATTTACATAAGCGCTTTCTAACGCCCATAGTGACTTCAAAATAATTTGATTTTTCAAAGTTAGTTTATCGGGTTTTTTCTCTATCTTATGCCACAAACTGCATAAAAGTATTACAAAAACTCATATTAAATGGGAAATTGTATCGAATTTAGTGACATTCCTCTATTCAGAGTAATTTAAAAGTGATAGTACTAAAAACACAAATTTTTTTTTTAACTGGACATGCTATTAAATAACATTCATATTCTATGTAACGAATTAAATCAGAAAGTGATAAGAAGTAATATTTTGATTATTATATTGAAATTAAACTGTATTAAGTGTTTTGATTAGGTCAACAATTGAAAACAAGTGTAAAATATTGTTTGCCTATAGGCGTTTAGCTTATATACTATTATTCTTTGTGAAATTTTTAATTTTTTTTGTGATTATGAATAAGAATCTATCTTCCTACAGTAGCTCTGAGGATTGTAAACGTTTTTGGTTGGCCTTGAAAGTGAATGGTATCAGTCTAAATACAAAATTTCAACACTCTACGGCCAGTCGTTTTTTAATTATTTTCAGCAGCTTTGATATTCGTTATATTCAAATTATTGAAAAATTTTGTTATATAGAGTTCTATTTGAAGTCACTAAGTAGGTACAGAACTAGCTGTTACAATAGTTATAGATGATGCAAAAATATTAATAAAGGTAGATATATTTTTTATAAATAGAAGAGAAAAGTGTAAGCAAGTCAACACACGCAAGTACAGAGATTACTTATTTATTAACTTAACTTAATGTTGCCATACTTAAATGTTAAAAAAAAAATAAAATATATTTAAATTTATAAAAAATAAAAAATAAATTTTGACAAAAAAAATACATAATTTATTGTTAATAATAAATAGCAATGCTTAAATTAAATTTAATTTCTTAAATTTCAATTTGTTGAAAAACCATTTAGTTCGTGGTAGTGATTAATTTTCAAAAAAATATAGAGTTTTTATGTAGTTAAGTTCTTTTCTTTTAAATTTTTGAAAATTTATTAAAGTTAGTTAAATATAAAAAATAAATTTTTTTAAAAAATTTTCTATAAAAAAAATAGTTTAAAAAAAATATTCTTTAACTTTATTAAAAAAAAATTTACAATTAAAATAAAAAAAATTATTAAAATGCTATTAATAAAAAAAAAAAATTATATTTAAAATAAATAAATTAAATTTTTAAGTTAAATTATTAAAATATGAATAAAAAATATAATATTTAAAAAGTTAAAATAACATATAAAAATTTATAATTATAACATATTTAATACAAATTATTTTTTTTAAAAGGAAGAAAAATGTAAGAATAAAAAATAATATTTTTTAATTAATAAGGGTTTTTGAATTTTTTTACCCTTATTTAACCCTTTTATAAAATTTTAAGTCCATATAATTTCCTCTTTTAATCGGCTAAAATACATTTGTCTTTCATTAAAAAAGATTTTGCCCTAAAATTTACAACGTAAACAAACTGTCTTCGCAACTTAACCAATTATTGCCCAGGAAAATAAAATTTTGAATAATAACATTTTAATTGCAGTGAGTAAAAGAGTAACTTTAAGTGAAACTAAAAATTTTTTTTTGTAAAATTTTATGGCCGTGGTAGTGATAATTGTTCAACTAACTAAAGCAGTGAAAAGATTTTAAAGTTCAAAAGTGTAATTTCGTTTTAAGCATCGACTAAAATTGCCTTATTAGTTTTGTTGAAAAAAAATGCTGTAATACAGTTTCAAAAATGATTCAAATGGTATTATTAAAAAGTTTGGCTTCTACAGAATTTTGAACATTCTAAGACTCGAAAAATATTTAGGTATGGTCAAAACGGTTATTTCCGTTGAAAACTAAAAAACAAATGTATAGTCGTAACTACCAAAAATGCATTTAGGGAATCATAATAAAGTTTAAAGTTTCAAAAGTTTTTCGTAAAATTCTAAATGAAGCCAAAGAAATTTTAAAACAGTTATTTCCGTTAAAAAATAAAAAATTTACATATTTAATACAAAATTATTCTACAAATTTAAATTCGTAGGAAGAAATATGTAATTATTTAAAAGTTAATAAGATATTTTTGAAATTTATAATGTTAAAGTTATTGTAAGATACCAAAAAATTTATGGTTGGTATTTAAGTCCAAAATATAAAAATTTTTACATTGTTCAGTCTACTAAAAAACACTAGTCGTATACAAAATTTTGTATTATTTCTGTATTTAAAAACAAAGTTATTATTGCTCTTTTTGTTTCGATAAAAACAAGGATCTTGCCAGTAAAAAAAACCAACCAATAAAACATGTAGTCAAGGGTAATAGTTGAATATAAAATTTTAATGTGAAAACTAATTTTTTATTTATGAAATGTATGTACAGTCGTAACTACAAAATCATTCAGGATGGTCAGAATGGATATTTAAAAGTTTCAAAGTTATGGTTCATCGAATTTTCGTACAATCTAAGACTATAACAGTCGAAAAATAAGGCATCGTCAAAATTATTTTTGTTGAAAACTAACTGTACATTATTACAGTTGTCTACCAAAAATGCATTCAAGGATGGTCAGAATTTATTTAAATTTTCAAAGTTATTCATATTTTCATTGATCTAAGACTGTAAAATTCGAAAAATATTTATGTGTCAAATTATTTCCGTTAAAACTAACTAAAAATGTATAGTCGTAACTCAAAAATGCATTTAGATGACATAATAGATATTTAAAGTTTCAAAGTTATGGTTTCATTAATTTTCGTAAAAGATTTTAACTAGCCATCGAAAAAGATTAGGTAGTCACATTATTTGAAAACTAAAAATGTACAATGTTGTACAGTCGTAACTACCAAAAATTCTTAGTATAAAATTTAAATTTCAAATTAATGGTTTCCATTAATTTTCGTAAAGATTTAAATTACAGTAAAAAGATTAAATCAAAACAGTTATTTGAAAACTAAAATTATGTATCATGTATAAAATTCATTCAATGAAATGATATTTAAAATATAAATAATTTCTATTATATTGACAAATGACTAAAACATTCCAATATGACTAATGGACAAACAAACATTTTGGTTCAATACTTTTTATTTCCAAAAGAAATTAAAAAAATGGTCCTTCAATAATATATAAAACTTAATTTAAAATTAATAGAAATGTCATTTGAAAAAGTAATAAATTTGAATTTTAAAACTTTTATGTGAAATTTTCTTATGAATGTAGAAATATTAATATATTTTTTAAATCTTTTTTTATGTTATATCGGATTAAAAACTTGAATGCTTAGCATTTTTAATACATTTTCATCTTATAAGAGAATAAACAAGTGGAAACAATAATGCTTATATTTACAGTCGTTTGTCTCTTTATCTTAGTTCATTTCGAATTTACTCAGTTTAAGATGTAATTTTTCTGCATAAATATTATTCTATTTACCTAGTTACCTAAATAAATATAAGTATTGATAAGATCTTAGAATTTCAACATTATTGCGTTTAACATTTTCAATTAGCAATAAAAATTCGTTTTATCCAAAACACTTAACTCAACATATTAAACATTATGACAGAAAATTGCATATTGTTACATTAAGGTATTTTAAAATCATACATTCAGAATATTTGCTTTCATCATGATAAAAGAGCGCATACATCTTTAAATCTTTAGTTCACGCACGCCCCAAAAAGTGAAAAACAACTTACTTTTAGCTGGTTCTCAAAATTTCCAAATGGAAATTTTTTAATTAAGCAAATGATCTTGCCATTATTATAACAGTGAATAATCGTAGAAAATGAGGAATAAGAGAGATATTGATAAATTGACATGATTTTTTTATTGCCAATGGCCAATGATATTAAAAATTATAAAATAGGGATTAATAATAAAAATAATATATTAAACATTTTTTTCCATAGATTATATTTCGATGACGATAAAGAATAAGGATTTGGGGAATCAAACGCCATTTTGTTTTAGCACTACGGTCTACTTTTTCAACACGAGCTAATAACTCTGTTTAGCCGATTCCGAACGGCTACGAACATCCATGCCTCAACTCGAACCCACGAACTTTCCGAAGTCAGTACTAACCATTATCGTTCGGCAAACGGACATTGATATATTAGGACAGTATTTTTTATAGCAATGGCTAATGATATTTTTTTTTTTTTTTTTAACACTTGTACCCTAAATCTCGGTTAATCTCGGTTAGCAATACGATTTTAGTGAGACCGGCTATAATACAACTAAAAAACTTCAGAACTTTGTGAGTTTTTTTAACTTATTATTATTTTTTGTGCATTTTCATAAAAAATATTGATTTAAATCGGATCATTCGTTTCACTCTATATTACAATTATTTATATCTTTATTTACATAATCTAATATAATTCTGTAGTATTAGATATATTGCTCAATTCAACATTTCACCCAGTTCAGAGATGTAACACTCACTGATACTAACATAAAGACCTATAAAAAAGAGTATTTCGGTATTTTCTTTACTTCAATATTTTTAAAACATTCTCCTTTATATTTTTTTTATTAGTCCTCTTGTAATCACTTCGCATTCATTCTTGCCGAACGATGGCCGAATTAGAGCGCTGCTCTTCAGAACCGGAGTTCGCAGGTTAATCCCGCTGCTGGCATAGATATTTGTAGCCGTCGGAATCGGCCTTAAACTGTAGGTGGTCCCATTACTCGTGTGCTACAGTAGACCGTAGCGCTCCAAACCAAACCGAAACAAAATTCGGTATAAAAGCATGAATTGTTTTAACCAAAAAAGCACATAGTTTAGATTAATTTAATAAAATTTATATGATTTAATACTTTAAGAATATCTTTAAAACGAGTAAGACTGTCATGATTTTCCCGTATAAAGTATTTGTGGCCATCGCCTCTCAACGCCGTATATTTGTTTACTAAGCAACGGGTGTTGTTCTCAGACGAGCATAACTGGTCTGGTCATTTGCTGTTCCAGTCGACCTCAATTTTTCGCTCTTCACATACAAAAATATTTGTGAAACACAAAGGAATAATTTTTTTAGAGTATTTAAAGAAAAAAAAGTCAACAGCCTATTTTTCTGTTAGCAAATTTTTTGTTTTTTTTTTTTTTTTTTTTTTTTTTTTTTTTTTTTTACTTTAGCTTTCCTCTTTCCCAGCAATGCCTCTGATTTATGATTCACGGGCTATTATAAAAACTGATCCACTTATAAATATAACCCCTCAGTTTTGTTTATTGGACCTTTATATGTAAAAAAATAACTTTGACAAAATGATATTTTTTCGTATATATAAATATATATATATATAGATAATATATATATATATTATTTATATTACAGGGTGTGCACTGCACACCCTGCAAAATTATGAGAGACAATAATTCTGCACCAATGTCTATTATCTTTATATACATATAATAAATATTATTTATAATATATTAAATATATGTTGATTTGCTTGTATAATCGTGTGGTACAGGATAAGTAGCTCGTTAAAGCAAACAAACATAAGAAATTTTTATGTGTACGCACTAATAGAAAATCACGCTTTATATATGGGTTACTGGAGAAGCACAGCATACTATAGAACTGAGGCAAGTGCAGCTATTTTTCCTGCACTGATAGAATCATCCTAAGGTACGGTATTAAGCGTTGTATTAGAGGGGGACTTACGTGCTGAAGCACTTTGGTTTTTTAACTGATTAACTGGCCATACGAGCAGATGGTAATGTTTAAATTATATTTTGTAAGATTTGTTTTCATGGAAATATAAAAGAAGTATTTCTTCAATATAAAATGAAATGTTTTAGTGTGGTAAAGTAATTTCGATGATGTATTATATTTATAGAAATAATTTGCTGAAAAACATGATTTGTTAGACAAAAAAGAAACGAATTCTAACAGAACAGTCCAAATTTTATAATTCATTCTGTTTTACAGACAGTATATAAGTTATATCTGTAACATCATATCCCTGGTTTTGTTTTTAAAAATTGTGAAGATGTTTTTCGTAGAATATATGATTTCCAAATGTTAAAATACAATTAATAAATATAATTTAATCCACAACCAAACGTGAAATAGTTCGTTCTATTGCGCCAGCGTGCAGTGAAATCCTCTGCACGTGGACACTTTCGATTTGCCGGCACCAAAGCATCCGGATGAGCACCGCAGCGGCGGGCGCCGTGTGGTGCTACGTTTGCTGAAAATATAAGTTTTTCATTTTATTAGTAATACGGATAGACGTATGGATTTTGTGTACAAAATAAATTAAAGAAGAGTTTTGTATATTTTCATAATTTTATTATTGTTGTTGTTGCTCTGACATGCATGAACACTTGCACGCCACTGATATATATATGTATATATATATATATATATATATATATATATATATATATATATATATATATTATATATATATTGTAGCGTACTCAACTCTAAGTGAGCTGGAAAAAAGATAGCGGAGCCCTACGTGCAGATTTAAGATCTTTATTAGAAACAAAAATACGTTAACGTACAAAGATATGATGATATTTACAGTGAATTGTTGATCGTTACAGGAATCAGCTTTCCTAACCGTCACTGATAGTAATCAGGTACGGTAGAGCGTGACACTAGTCACTCTCCAGATGCTATCAGCTGATGAGTTAGTTCACAAGAGACTCGATCAGTCAAAAATGGGCCATGAACTCCGGTTTTTTATACCGTCGTCTGCCAACAAATTTCCATCTCAGCTGATCATACACCAGATGACGTTTTGAGGAATCGCTTGTAGAATTGCTAGCCGAACAGGTGTAGACCAGGTTGAAACTCATGAGATCAATAATCGGGAGCAATCTTGACGATCTATAGAACAACATTAATCGATATGGTCAACCTTTGGAGAACAAGTGAGGAAAATAGCTTCACTTACCTTATAGAGAGTTTCTGTCATGCGAGATCGGGATGCTATTGAAACCGACACTGGAAACACTTCACCTGCATCGTAATGAATTTCTCAGACAGAATGATTGAGATGGTACCAATCCTCTACTCAGCATTCTATTCTGCTTGAAACAACGTCCTGTCACAAAGTGATGAGCTCAGTTCAAGTGTAGGATACTTCACTATTCCTACCATATACTGTTTTTTCTTTCGGTAGTTGGTAAGTCTGTAACTGGGAATTTAATGTAACGAAAATTCGTTACTTATATATATATATATATATATATATATATATATATATTATATATATATATATCATGGCCGTAGCCAGAAATTATATTCGGAGGGGACTGTTTTTTTTTGTGAATGATACTTCAATAAAACTACAGGTTTTCTTATGTATGTATTCTTCTAATGAGTATCATAACAGAATGCGATTTTAAAATATCAAAATAATTAACGAATGATATAATAAACAAATTTATAGCCTTGAATAAGTAATGTAATACCTAAACAATGAATTTAATAGTAAAATTAACATCGGAAAGATATAAACTATACATGGTATTAAATTCTAATTTTTAAAACAGAAGTATAACGAAAGAAAAAGAATAATTTTGAAAGAAATACTTACATATTATAAAATATGCTCTTTTTGAAATTTTCGCCAAAATGTTTAACTTACTGTTTAACTTAACATCACCGTTCTAAGCACACTGTTGTCTTTGAACAGCTAGGCAGATGGCACACCTGCACACATG
>JAGEOH010000567.1:0-38428 GCA_032207245.1 Pardosa pseudoannulata
ATAACATTCCTTCAAATAAGCTGCGGGAAATTAAAACAATAATAACGAAATGACCTCAACTCCCTTCTAGGAGACATGATGTAATACTCACTCGTCTTCGAGTGGGTCATTGCAGGCTCACCCATGCCCATCTCTTGCTGGGTGAAGCTCCTCCACAGTGTGCGTATTGCAAGACTCCTTACACAGTCGCACATATTTTAACGTCCTGTGTTTGTTCTAAATCATTGTATATAAAATTTTTTGGTAATCCATCTCCTAATCTTAATTCAATTATTGGGGAAACTCCACATCCAAATTTGTTTCCCTTTCTTCGCCGTGCTGGTTTTTATACCGAAATCTGATTTTTGATTGTCATTCAATTTTCTAATATTTAATTTTTGATCATTTTTTTCACTTTTTTGTTAATTTTTTAATTTTTTTTCTAATTTAAAAACTTAATTCTTCACTCATTTTCCAATTCTTGTTCCAATTTGTATATAACTCAATCTTTTGTGCTTTGTGTTGAATGTTATATTTTTTTGTTACTTTAATCTAAATTTTGCCTTTTGTTTTTTGCCACATCTTGTTTGGCGCAGTTTGTCCCAAGAGGATTTAGCGCCATTAAACTTCAATCAACCAACCAACCATGGGAATCTCGCTAGTTTTTAGCTGGGTTCCCTCTCATGTCGGCACATTAAAGGCAATGAACTTGTGGACATGGCTACCAGGTCTGCAAGTGATTTTCTCTACACTGGTCTTCCTTATCCTGACCTGAAAAAATATATCAAAGATCTTTTACACAATAAATGGCAGATCTCCTGGGATAACATTTCTTCAAATAAACTGCGGGAAATTAAAACCAAGATAATTAAATGGCCTCAACTCCCTTCTAGGAGACATGACGTAATACTCACTCGTTTACGAGTGGGTCATTGCAGACTCACCCATGCCCATCTCTTGCTGGGTGAAGCTTCTCCACAGTGTGCGTATTGCAAGACACCTTACACTGTCGCACATATTATAACCTCTTGTATTTGTTTAAAATCAATGTATATAACATTTTTTGATAATCCACGCCGAATCTTAATTTAATCATCGGGGAAACTCCACATCCAAACTTGTTCCCCTTCTTCGTCAAACTGGTTTTTATACCGAAATATGATTTTTGTTTGTTTTTCAATTTTCTAATTTTCAATTTTTAATCTTTCAATCATTCAATTTTCAATTCTTGTTAATTTGTATATAATTCAATTTTTTTCGTGTTTTTTGTTGTATGTTATTTTTTTTATTGTTACTTTAATCTGTTTTAGAACCTGTCATTTTTTCTTTTGTCAAAATATTTTTTTCTTCATCTTATTTGGCGCAGTTTGTCCCTAGAGGATTTAGGCCATTAAACTTTAATCAACCAACCAACCAACCTCTTTCTTGAAAGCGGACCTCCATAATTTTAATATCCTGGTGAAATATTTCACCTTGTTCCTAACTGGTGTCTCCTAAATTTTCAGCAAAACAGTGTAAGAACTATGTAAATAGTGCACATTAATACTCATACTGCATCCAAGGAATTTGAAACTCAAGCATCTCGTTTACCAATTCCACATAGTTTTCAGCTTTTCATTTCCCCAGAAAATTTGCCGACAACCGGCTTTCGAAAATCCAGGCTTTTCGCTCAGTCTCATTCATCGAATTTACGAAGGCAGGATCCTTGATGTGTTGTCTTATCTGTTTGCCGTCAAATATTCCTGCTTTAATTTTTCCATACTCAACTAGAGGCATTTTGCCCCTATGTATATGAAAAGCATCATCCGTTCTTATCAAGAGCCTTTACAAACTGCTTCCTGAGGCCCAGTTTGATATGAAGCGGAGGAAGATGATTATCTCTCGTTCAACTAAGGGGTTGTTGATGATTTTCTTTTCCCCAAAGTTCATGTTTTCTCTCTTGGGCCACTCTGAAAGCAGTGGTGTGTTTTGTCTCTGTTATCCCAGAGACACAAGAAGCAAGGATATTTGGTGTGGCCACTTTGCTGTCCAAGGAGAATGTTTACCATTTTTAAGTCCACACAAATTACCCATTTAAGTTCATGATACTTTTATCTTCTCCAAGACCAAAGTTATTGTGCTATATTCTTTCATTCTCGCTGAATGAGCAATGGGTATTGAGCCATATTTGTAATCATTGTGGAGAAGGACATATTTCAAACTTCGCTTTAAGCTATTAATAAATAGGTGCCAATTATCTGGAAAATCAGGAAGATAAATTTTTTCCAGGAGTGCTCTAATTTTATGGCAAAATACAGGATTATTTTCTTGAGAGAAAAGTGATAGCAAATCCTTTTCTCTTGAACGGTAAAAGGTAATTTTTGTTACTTGTTCCAGTATATTGTTGTCCTTCAACCTGGAAGCCAATAATTCAGAAGCTTCTTTTGACAGGTTGAAATCTCTGATAACGTCAAATAACTCATCCTGGTTGAAATATTGAGGAATTGAGGATTTTCCCTCGTAATCACTGTCATTGTCATTAGTATCAGAAGAGTGACCAGAATGACAACTCTTTAGTAGTGTATGAAAAGTTGGGATGGGCACTTCCTCTCAGTGAGGTACTGGGCGTTTTGCAGAGAGTAAATCAGGATAACTAACTCCATTTGCAATGGTTGTTTCGATTGATTCGAGTAATATTTACTAGACAGAAATAACAGTTATCGCAGTGGTTTTGGGATACTCTCCAAACCATAGGTATGCCAAATTTAAGACATTTTTTCTTCCAGTAGCCCACTGTCGTAAATGTATTGTACAACGTTTACAGACCTTATGCCGTGCCCACGTTTTATCTTGATCGCCAAGCTTAACACCAAAGTATCTAAGATAAGTTCTTTTTACAAAGTCACTAAGGGGGGTGTTGCAGTGATTCACCTTTGTCGTGTCTCGGCGCGGCTCTGGGGATGAGCAACAGGGTGTTGTACTACGGTACCTCACCTAGGACAGCTATCAGCCTCCTCGTGGCGCCCCCTGGTAACTAGGAGTGTCCCTCCTAGGCCAATGATAGCCGTCTGAAAACCTCAAGGGGTATACCTCCTTTAGGTATACTCGGGTGTCACGAACCCGGGGTTTCATGAGTGATCTTTCTTAAGACTTCCCTGGTAGTCCCTTGGTAGTATTGTTCCTTACTGGTATCGTCTAAATTAATTTCGAGCCATGACGGAGCCTCTCGTAGGTCAGCAGCACCCTGTGGTGTTGTGGTTACGTCGTGGCGACCGGTTTTTCAGATCTGTATGGCTTCGGCCGGGTCAGAGTAAAACTCACTTACAAAGTCACTAACAGTTTTTCTGTTTTATTTTAACACGTATTCTCCTCATATGTAGCAAAACACATCATAATGATTTGCACAACTTCTTCTACTTGAACTCATTTTATTTCTATTTATCGATACAAGTACAACAATCTGCAACATAGTATGTTTTAGGTTAATTTTATAATACCTCTTTCCTGAACTCAAATATTACATGAGGCTAATTCCTATCTACCTTGCACGACTACAAATCTCAAACTAAACTCAAAAAGTAGTTACTTTATTACTTAAGAATTGTTTATTCAACTCAAAAAGTATTTCAACTGTAGTTGAAGCTTTGAAGGTCTCATACATTATCGGATGTTTAGCCTATCTGGTGGATTTTTCCGGAGCTATGTGGTTCTCATTTCCTGTAGTACTGCACAATAAAAAACGCTTATCTCAGCGTCCCAAACATAGCTAAATCCAGTTTTAAAATCCTAGGCACCAAAACTAAAAAAATTTTTGTATGCCTGTGTTATCAATGCTATTTCTTATATAAACCTCATGCATTTCCTTGTCCGGCGGTTGGAGAAATAAAATATTTGAGTCACAGTGGTTAGATCTTCGGCCATAGAAAGTCCACGAAACGAGGGTCAAGATGACTTTTAATTCAATTTTCAGTTACGACGACAAAATATAACCTCACTTTCCAAATCTTTAAAGAGAGAGTATACCTTCTATTTTTAATTATCTTTCTCTTGCTTTACTTCCTATTCATTCCATTAAAATCCATTATCATTTTTGTAAAAGCTCTAAAATATTAGGTATTTTGGCCGTCGTTATACGGGTTCCCGTAACATCCTGTATTTGCTCTATAAGTTTTATTTTTAATGTGGTTAAGAAAATTACGTCTACTTAAAGAATGTACTTTGTCACTAAATAAGTGTGTCGAATCGATTGTTTCTGGAATATTAATTCACGGTAGTTACTCTAAGGTATGCCATTTGTGAACAAAATCTCCAATCGCCTTACTGGTGACCTTACTTGATCAATACATTTTTTGAGTGCAGAACTTCATAATAATTCTTCACAGGTAGCTTACCAACTTCGTTTCTTTTATAAAAATGTTTGAGAACTATGTAAGATAAATTGCTAAGCAGTTTACATAATCCACAATAATATTTAAGTCTTCATTCACTCTTTTTTCTAATTTTTTTTTTCTTTTTTTTTTTTTTTAAAGCCCGAGTAAATAATTAACATAAGTATGATCCCAGTGTCGGAAAGTGCCATAAAATTGTCCAATACTCCACATGTGTGTCTTGCTAAATAATATCAAAAGAATTTGTTGCATAATGTGCCAAGTATCCTTGTATTTCCGAATATTCTATTAGATGATCTTTCAACTGACAGGATAGGGCTATTTTTATAGGTTATTCTGACTTAATTGATTCCATTTTTCCGTGCATTCAGGTTCTATTAATTTGATTAAATCGTAACTTCGATTAGCCAGATTAGTTAAAATATGATCTCCTGCACTGTATAAACTTGTAAACTATTATTTCTCCCTCCTATCCATTTTCTCTGTACAACATGCTTATTTGACTCCTACATCTGGCTAAGTATTTATCCTTTTACATCAGTACAAAGTCTAGGAGATTTTTTGTTTCAACATGATAGGAGTAGTGATTCCTTATTATCCATGTTGGAGGTTTTGTTTTCATTCATTGATCATGTAGAAAGATTTCATCTTGTAACAGAGATTTTTGAACTCTAATGATATTCGGTTCCCATCTTAAATCACTGAATTTAAAGCAATTGTTCATTATAGAGTAATTCCATACCAAATCAACGGAAGGTTTCTACTTAACTATCTCCAATTTTGATTAAATTTGGTATATTAAATTACTTCAAAGGTATAAAAAAATCCCCAAATCTTACGTTCAAATAGTAACTCCCCTCAGGGGGTTTACCTTCTTTAGGTAAATACGGGTGTCGCAATCCCGAGGTACCCCAGCGATCTTTTGTTCTGTTCCTTTTCTTTCCTTTTTTCTCTTCTCTTCCTTTTTCCTTTTTCTCCCTTGTTGTGGTTATCTTTTTGGAGGTGAGGGCTTATCGCGATATGTTGTGTTCCTTTCTGAACACAACATCTCGCGATTTGTTAACCACCCACGTGTTTGCCGTGCGTGGAGACCCGTGTCCCCGGAAAAGGGGATCCTGGTAATTGAGGGAAACCAACACATTACTTTGGCCCCTGCTTCGGGTAAACGGGAGGTGTAGAATGGTCCCGTCTACATCAATCGGCTGGTCGGACGACTTTTGTCACTGGCCTGGGCCAAGCAATCGGTTACCTGCTGGGCACTTTAATTGGTCGAGGCTGCTTAAGGGGTAGCTGTGCGCGTATAGATCCCGGTTAGCACTGGTGCGACTTTATGTCCCTTTTTGGGAGCGTTTAGAATCCCCTTGTTGGGCTCCATGGTGGGTGGTGCCGCCGGGATCTGAACAATTTCCTTTCAATTATGGAATCTACAACCCCCCACAACCTCTCCCCTTGGGTCAAAATGGGCACTCTAATCATGTGGATATCGATCAGGCCAAGTTTTTTATTGTTCAGAGAAAGGAGGGGAGCTTTTCTGCTGTCTCGCCTTTCCTGATACATAAATGCATCTCGTCATCTGTCGGGCAAGTTAAGAAAGTGAAGAAATTAAGATCTGGTGTCTTGTTGATTGAAGTCGCAGACACGAAGCAAGCTTCTAATCTGATGAAATGTATAAAATTTGGAGATATTTTAGTTTCAGTCACTCCTCATAGCAGTTTAAATTTTAGCAGAGGTGTTATATCAGAGGGAGAATTGTACAATGTTCCCAAAACAGCAACATGTTTGTGCAGTACGACGAATTACCATCCGTCGAGACGGCAAAATACTGCCGGCAAAACGTATAATTCTGACTTTCAACACACCATCGTTGCCTTCCCATATAAATGCTGGATACCTCCGATGTCCTGTACGCCCATTTGTTCCCAGTCCATTGCGTTGCTTTCAATGCCAACGTTTTGGACATTCCAAAACATCATGTCCCCTCAGGGGGTTTACCTACTTTAGGTAAACACGGGTGTCGCAATCCCGAGGTACCCCAGCGATCTTTTGTTCTTTTCCTTTTCTTTCCTTTTTTCTCTTCTCTTCCTTTTCTCTTCCTTTCTCCCTCATTGTGGTTACCTTTTCGGAGGTGAGGGCTTATCGCGATATGTTGTGTTCCTTTTCTGAACATAACATCTCGCGATTTGTTAACCACCCACGTGTTTGCCGTGCGTGGAGACCCGTGTCCCCGGAAAGGGGGATCCTGGTAATTGAGGGAAACCAACACATTACTTTGGCCCCTGCTTCGGGTAAACGGGAGGTGTAGAATGGTCCCGTCTACATCAATCGGCTGGTCGGACGACTTTTGTCACTGGCCTGGGCCAAGCAATCGGTTACCTGCTGGGCACTTTAATTGGTCGAGGCTGCTTAAGGGGTAGCTGTGCGCGTATAGATCCCGGTTAGCACTGGTGCGACTTTCTGTCCCTTTTTGGGAGCGTTTAGCATCCCCTTGTTGGGCTCCATGGTGGGTGGTGCCGCCGGGATCTGAACAACTTCCTTTTAATTATGGATTCCTCAACCCCCCCACAACCCCTCCCCTTGGGTCAAAAGGGGCACAATGATGTATATGTAAATATAAATAATGCGAAATTTTTTGTTGTTCAGAGAAAGGAGGGAAGCTTTTCTGCTGTCTCGCCTTTTCTTATTCACAAATGCTTATCAACATCTGTCGGAGAGGTAAAATCAGTGAAAAAATTAAGATCTGGTGTCTTGCTGATTGAAGTGGCAGACACGAAGCAAGCCTCGAATCTACAAAAATGTACTAAATTTGGAGACCTTTCTGTGACAGTCTCTGCTCATAGCACTTTAAACTTTAGCAGAGGTGTTATATCAGAAGGAGAAACTCTACAATGTTTCCGATGAAGATATACTAGAAGGTTTGAAACAGCAGAATGTTTGTGGAGTAAGAAGAATTACCATCCGTCGAGACGGCAAAATTCTGCCGACAAAACATCTTATTCTCACATTCAATACTCCATCACTTCCCACTCATATTAATGCTGGATACCTTCGTTGCCCTGTACGTCCCTTTGTTCCCAGTCCATTGCGTTGTTTTCAATGCCAACGCTTTGGACATTCTAAAACATCATGTCGTGGTTCCATTACCTGCCCTCGTTGCGCAGAAGTTGGCCACGATGGCGTTGACTGCAAATCAAAACCTAAATGCGTCAACTGCAAAGGAGACCATCCTGCCTTTTCCCGTACTTGCCCTAAGTGGGTACTTGAAAAGGAAGTACAGGCAGTTAAAGTCAAAAATAACATTTCTTATCCTGAAGCTAGGAAACTTGTAGAAGATCGTACCCCTAAACCTGGAATTTCTTTTGCTGCAGCTGTAAAACAATGCAAAACAATAAGCACACAAACTGAAAATATGCCATCCGTTTCCAATAGTCCTAAACCTCCTCGTCATTCACTCTCAAAAATAGAAAATAAACCTGTTACAGTTGAAAACGTAATTATGCCAAAACCATTAAATGAACGCGTACCTAAAGGTAAATTAACCCCCAAAACCCAAGTTTCAAATAAACTCATATCTAAAGCAAAGATTAGCAATTTTCCATCCAAACAAAAGACGCCCAAACATCAAAAAATTACAGCTGCAAGACTAAAAGAAAAATTAAAAAATAAAAGTTTTAATCTCCTGGAGGATTTCGTCGAGGACGAATCCTCTAAGAAACCTTTGAAATGTCAACTTTCGAAAAAAGACTTCTTAAAAAATCGTCCAACTGCTGAGGACGATTCAATCAAAGGTTATGTCACATCCGAAGAGGATATGTTGACAGATCACTCGGACTCTGAAGGCATGTGGGCTAAGACCCAACCTGCATAATTTCCATCCTTTTCCTCTCCATTTTTTACAATGGCGCTTTTATCTTGGAACTGCCATGGCTTCAAATGTCACGTCTCTGATATCAGAGACCTCGTAAATAAATACCATCCTGTTTGTTTTGCACTTCAAGAGACCCTTCTTGACAGCAATAAATCAGCCAAAATAAAACGTTACAGTACTACCAGAAAAGACTACATAGAAGGGGGCAGGGTTTGTGGTGGTGTTGCCCTCTTCACTTCTCATGACTACCCTTTCAGAACTTTAAACATTAATACTGACCTCCAAGCAGTTGCTGTTCAAAGTACACATACACTCTCTAATGACTGTCTGCAATCTGTATATCCCTCCAAACAATACCATCTCTCAGAACACACTTAATAACCTTATTACTCAACTTCCAGTCCCTTTTATTATTGTTGGGGACTTGAATGGCCACAGTCCACTGTGGGGTAGCCCCAACCTTAATAAACGGGGTCGTCAAATAGAAAAACTAATATCCGACCATGATCTGTGCATCTACAATACAAATCAACTTACTTACCTACATTCTCCTACAAGAACCTTTCACTCTCTAGATTTAGCAATTTCCAGTCCTCAAATTTTTCCGTTTTGGGTTTTTACTGTAGATTCCTACCTCTATAATAGTGATCACTTTCCCATTATCCTAACTCACAATAATGTCTCCAATGCCAATCAGCGTGTTCCTCGTTTTATTCTAGGTTCCGCTGATTGGGATAAATTCCGTACCCTAGCCAATATCACTCAACAGACATGGTCGACAATCATTCCGTTGATGAAGCAGTTAATCAGATAACTGAAACAATAATTTCTGCAGCTGACATATCTATTAGAAAATCATCCTGCCATCCTCAAAAGCAGACAAAGCCATGGTGGAACCAAGAGTGTAAAAATACTTATAAGGATAAAAGAAAAGCGTTTTCCGTGTTTAAAAGAAATCCTACGACGGAGAACTTTATAAATTATAAGAAATGTAAAAGTATTTTCCGCCGTACCTTAAGACGTAGCCAAAGGGATTCGTGGGTGAACTATATTAGCAGTATCTCTTCCTCAATTTCAAGTAAAGATTTATGGGTAAAAGTTAAGCGCTGTTCAGGCGTTTACCCAAACAACCAAATCCAAATTTTAAATTATAATAATAACCTAATAACTTCTCTTGATGACATAGCCAACACAATAGCCTCAACCTTAGCTCATATCTCTTCAAGTTCTAATTATTCTGCATCTTTTACAAAACTTAAAAACCTAGTCGAAAATAAACCAATAAACTTTCAAACTACGCTTAACTTTAACTATAATACTGACTTCACCATTTTCGAACTATACAGAGCCTTGCAGAAAGTCCATAAATCTTCTGCTGGTCCGGATAATATTTCATACGAAATGATAAAAAACCTTTCTTCAGTTTCGATGTTCAACCTTCTTAAACTTTACAATAGAATATGGAGAGAACATAGCTTTCCTTCCTCGTGGAGAGAGGCTATTGTAATCCCCATTTTAAAACCTGATAAAGACCCACGAATCCTCTCAGCTACCGTCCAATAGCTCTGACGAACTGTTTATGCAAAATTCTGGAAAAAATGATAAACGTTCGTCTGATATACTACCTGGAGGAAAATAACTACCTCTCCAAATTTCAGAGTGGTTTCCGTCGTGGAAGGAGTACGTTAGATAATATAATGGAGTTGGAAACCAGAATCCGGAATGCTTTTGTTAAAAGAAAACATTTGGTGTCGGTTTTCTTCGATATAGAAAAGGCATATGACCGCACTTGGCGTCATGGGGTTTTACAGCAACTGTTCAATTTAGAGTTGCGTGGTAATATGCCTATTTTTATACAAAACTTTTTGGCCTAAGAAATTTCCGAGTTAGAGTAGGAAATACACTATCTCGCACTTTTATTCAAGAAGAAGGGTTCCTCAGGGAAGCGTGTTGAGTGTGACCCTATTCATTATTGCAATTAATGGGATTCTGAACGAGATACCTCCCTCTGTTAATGGAAGCTTGTATGTCGACGATCTCCATATCTCATGTGAAGGAGCGGATATGAGATTTATTAACAGACAACTCCAGACTGCAGTTAACAAGATCAGTAAGTGGGCGATGGAGAATGGTTTCAGCTTTTCAAGTTCAAAGACGTGTTGTGTGCATTTTTGCAAAAAAAGAGGTCTGCACTGTAACGTACTGGAAAATAGGTAGGCGAGGCCTTCAATGACACAGGCTAGAAATTAAGGTATTCTTGACTAAATATTTATTTACTAGAATTAAACTATGTACAGATATGTACAAATTCAATACACGATAGCATTCAGGGATCTCGTACAGAGATAATAGGCACATACAAGGATGCGTGGGATACCGGAACAGTAATGGCTAGGGCTTAAACACAAAAGCTGGAACTGATTAGTGCTGGGACTAATGTTGACTCGTTCACTCTCTGTCGATTAACGCGGTTGGCTTTCACAGCAGGTTCGGAGGTTCCGAGTGCGTATCACGCTGGGATTCGTGACGAAAACACAGGATGCAAGTCGATCCAAAATTAGAGTGCAAAGTCACTCTAGGCTGACTACTTCTAGGCAAGAAGTTAACTATCAATCAGCAATAACGGGGAAGGAAATCCCAAGTCGAATGTTCGACTATCAAGCAACGGAGACGCTGGCGGTCTCAATCAAAAAAAACAAACTCCAGACACGGAGATAAAAGCGGTCCTCGATCGACCAGGCTCTAGCAGGTAGAAGCCTCGAGAGAAGTAACAAAGCAAAAGCCCCCTTCTAGTCCGGTCCTGTTCTATTTATACAAAGCACTCCTTCCGATTCTCGGTTCTTCGAGAAACTTCCCGAGCCAGGGTGACGCAATCTTGCGGTCACTCCCAAGTCTTAGATCAGCTGTCCAGGTTCCAGATGTGGAAGGCATCTCCAGCGACTTAATCAACCTAATGGTCTCTTTTTGTAACCGCTAATGGGCGGCAAGGTGCACTCAATTATGTACACAGTAAAGGTCCATTCAACAGGTAACAATGTTCAACCAGTTCAAAGCCGTTGACGCACCGTTTTTCAATTACGGGTTTTAGACCACCTGGTCCTAATATCGGCTACTCGTGAGTCCCCGACGAAAGGTCACCTTTTGGGCTCCTTGTTCGTTTTGGGGTCATGTAACGGATCGTTACACCCCCCCTCGCATAAGAATTTTCCACAGGGTGGATCTCGATTATGCCGACAATTCTCGTGGAGAACTGCAACTCTGATCTTCATCGTAAGGAACCAACAGCCACTCAGATACTTAATATACATTATACTAAAAAATAACACTAACTATATTCTAAATTATAATATCAAATAATTACAACACAAAAGACAATATGCAAGTATGTACAGGTTACATTCTTACCACATTTTACATGATGCAGCGGCTTAATGCATCTGCATTAGTATTATCTGTGCCGGGTTTGTGAACCACACAGTAGCTATCAGTTGCAGCACCAGCTGTCATTTCAAACCGTTTGAAAAATTCCGTTGTGAGGTGGCTTGTAAACGAAAAGCCATTATCACATTGAACTTCGCGCGGAAAACCTAGATGCCTGAAAATCTGTAAAAGCGCATCAGTGACCGCTACAGATCCTATATTTGGCACTGGCACCGCTTCCGAGTATTTAAAAACCAGACCTATCGCGGTAATTATATACCGGTTCCCATTTTCAGATTCGGGTAACGGCCCACAAGCATCTATATTAATTTTAGTGAAAGGTTCACTAATTATCGGAGTTAATCGCATAGGCGCCTTCTTTGTATCAATAGCATTCCCTACTAGTTGACAAGGATGGCACGACTTAACATGCGTTTCCATATCTTGATAACACTTCGGCCAATAAAACAATTTAGCGAGGCGTTGTTTCGATTTAGTTACGCCTGCTTGAGCTCCCGCATCTCCGGAACAGAGATCCAAAATTTCCTCCCGTAAACCCTTCGGAAGAACCAAATCACAATTTTCCTCTCCTAAATGGTTTACCTGAATTTTGCATAACAATTCATGTTTTTGTACGAAACTTTGATGCGCAACTCCATCGGTTACATTAACTAATAGTTCTCTCACTTCCCTAGTCTCAGAGCAATTGTCCTGGCTGACCGCAAATTCCTCTGGGGTTATATTCACAAGACCCCGTTCTGCGTCGGTCAAGTTGACAATGGGAAGCTCATATTCAGTTTCTTCGCTCGTGTCTTGTAACAATGCGGGTCCCTCCTCTGCGCTTAGGGGGGTATTAAAACCGTTTCCCTCGGAGCTCCCGTTTGCCTCGAGGGCTTTCGACTGCAACCTAATAATCGCATTTTTACCTAATAGTCTCTTTGATGTCGACTGTTGGTCAGTAGTTAGACGAGATATTACTTCATTCTCGCGCACTACTTCATTATAGTCAGAATCAGAGGATCCTTTTCCAAGCGCGGGAATTTCGAAACCCTCAGTTTGTTTTTTCCCGGTTCGCGCTTCATCTCTCTGACGTAAAACCGGAGTGTCCGTTACGCGAAAAAATCTCCCTATTGTACTTCGGCCCATACCTTCGCATGCAGTTATTCCCCGACTGGTTTTGGTTGCAACGAGGGGAGGGGGGCGATTCGTGGAACCGGCCGTTTGTTTATTTACCTCTTCCCCACCTGCACTGGATTTTTCATTCGTCGGACTGGAATTCCCGTTCTCTAGAGTAGTTCGGGTTTGTAACTTCGCTTGAGCGTTAATTTGCTCAGTTACCTGTATTTTTCGGTTTTGTTCTTCTAATAATGCAGCCGTCAAATTTCCCAGAATATATCGTTGTTGATTCGAAAAATCAGAAATGACGCAAGCCTTCGTATCGATATTCCCATATGTAGTACATAGCGAAACTCTTGCTACAGGTAATTTTATAGCGTGAGTATCTAAGGGCTGAGTTACCCATACCGTGTCGCCTGTAAAATCTTGCGGCCTAACATATCGCCTACAGATGAAGTCATAGCTAGCTCCACTGTCTCTTAAAATTTCAGACTGTTTATTGTTTACAGTGCCCAAACTAACGTACGGTGCTAACAGATCTACTACCTCACTTTCCGTATGGATAGCATTTAATTCCTCCTTACGTTTTAATTCCGGGCAATCAGGTCTAATGTGCCCAGAGACTCCACACTGGAAACAAATAATGTCTCTGTGCCTTTTCCTTTCAAAATCTCTATTATTCCGCCAATCCCGATGTTTAAGTTCATTTACATTCGGCGTTTTTGGCCTTTCATTCTTAACTTCAACATTTTCCTGGGGAGGGGGTCTGATATTTTCAGCCGCCTTAATTGGTACTGAAAACTTGCGAAAATCAGGGGTGCGAGAATCCGGAAATTTTTTCCCTTGCGTTTGGGACCTCCCGGGTCTCCTAAGTAATTCATACTTGTCTCCTAAGTCCGCTACGATATTGGGTGAAACAAAACTTTCCCATTCTTTGAGATGGAATTCCTTGAATTCGCTCCCCATTTTCCGTTTAAGCTGGTCTACTAGCATTAAATCCAGTAGACCTTCATATGTTGTAACTCCTAAACTGGATACCCAACCTTCTAGATAGGTGCGTATCTCAAAAAGGTAATCCTTCCATAGATTTCCTGATTTCCGTACATGTTGTACAAATTTTTGCCTCAGGGCTTCCGCCGATAATTTATAGCGTTCTAAGAGGAGTTTCTTTACAAATGTATAATCCCGCGTTTCTTCTGCCTTTTCCCTTAAAATAATATTTGACACTGAAAGCGGTAATAATGAAATAAGTTCCCCTGCCATCTCAATTTCAGGTACTTTCAAGTATTCAGCTTGTCTTTCGAATAGACAAAGATACAAATTTATGTCCGTCTCATCCGGATTAAATTGTGGCATCCGGTTCCGCAAAGATGCCCCTGAGGGTCTTGGCACCTCTAACCGTTCATTAGCACTCCTACATTCCTGGTTTAATTTTAATTTTTCTAATTCGAACGCTCTCTCATTATCCCTCTCTTGTCTCTCCCTCTCCTTCTCTTCTCTCTCCCTCGCTTTCTCTTCTCTCGCTTCTTTCTCTAACCGAATCTCGATAATGTTATCCAGGCATCCTTCCACAAAGGTGGGTTCATACCCTTCTGATTCCTCAATTAGCCTCCTAAGTTGTTTTATGGTCAGGGTTCCGTCTATTTCCCCTATCATTTCTCTGGCTAACTCAAGGAGATCTGCCTTACGCCCTTTACTTAAATAACTCATGGTGAGATAAAATCCTTAATAACTTACTACTCAAATTTCACAATAATAACTTACGACTACTCAACCAATTCGTGAAATACAATACTAACACAATACAAATACTACTCGATATTAGAACGTTTAACCCAATTTCCAAAATTCAAATTCACACAATAATAATCACTTGAAAACCAAAACAATAGACAATATGAATTTTCCTAGCACAAATGCACACAATACAAAATAAATACTTGCAATATTCTCTTATAATGTGCTAACAGTTTTCTTAAGTTCAAATTATGATAATTAAATAACTAATATATTTAATTTAAGCAATGTTCTCAACACACTAATTTTCCTTATCTTATTAACAATTTAAATCAAACACCATCATACACAATTTAAATTTTCAATTTATGCAATTTCAAATTTCCAAATTATATTCATTATATAATATTCTGATTTATACACAGTTTAAAAATCTTATTTATGAACAGTTAAATTCCAATTAATATTCAATTACAATTATAATTTATACACACTTTTAAAATTCAAATTTATGCACAATACTATTACACAAAATTCCTTAATTCAACTTTACTCTTAATTCAAAACTTTAATATACCTTAGTCAATAATTCTTATCTTTGAAATTATTTTCTATCACTCTACAAAATATTTGCATACCAATTTAAGATTTCTTTCAATTGATATACATCTAATTTAAACACAATGCAACACAATTTACTATACTCTGATCTATCTAAATTCCTAGCACAACCTATACTCAATGTACTGTTGGTTCGATACAAGAGAACAGAATTGGTTACTCACGATTTTTGATGCTTGTTTCATCAGTCTCTAGCGTCGTCTTACTGTTGAACACCAAATCTCACTGTTGGCTCTCAAATCACAGGGTCACACAAAAAGTCTCACAGTTGACTCTCAATATCACAGGATCACACAAAAAGTCTCACAGTTGACTCTCAATATCACAGGATCACACAAAAAAATTTCACTAATGCAGGTTCAGATTCGGAACGCAAAATTTCTCATCTGATGTCTGGCTGCACAATTTCACCCGCGAAAATTTCTTCACCTAGCCTTCACTGTTTACCGTAACAGCGCTGCCACCAATATTTAGAATACCACTAGCCTGTAACGTACTGGAAAATAGGTAGGCGAGGCCTTCAATGACACAGGCTAGAAATTAAGGTATTCTTGACTAAATATTTATTTACTAGAATTAAACTATGTACAGATATGTACAAATTCAATACACGATAGCATTCAGGGATCTCGTACAGAGATAATAGGCACATACAAGGATGCGTGGGATACCGGAACAGTATGGCTAGGGCTTAAACACAAAAGCTGGAACTGATTAGTGCTGGGACTAATGTTGACTCGTTCACTCTCTGTCGATTAGCGCGGTTGGCTTTCACAGCAGGTTCGGAGGTTCCGAGTGCGTATCACGCTGGGATTCGTGACGAAAACACAGGATGCAAGTCGATCCAAAATTAGAGTGCAAAGTCACTCTAGGCTGACTACTTCTAGGCAAGAAGTTAACTATCAATCAGCAATAACGGGGAAGGAAATCCCAAGTCGAATGTTCGACTATCAAGCAACGGAGACGCTGGCGGTCTCAATCAAAAAAACAAACTCCAGACACGGAGATAAAAGCGGTCCTCGATCGACCAGGCTCTAGCAGGTAGAAGCCTCGAGAGAAGTAACAAAGCAAAAGCCCCCTTCTAGTCCGGTCCTGTTCTATTTATACAAAGCACTCCTTCCGATTCTCGGTTCTTCGAGAAACTTCCCGAGCCAGGGTGACGCAATCTTGCGGTCACTCCCAAGTCTTAGATCAGCTGTCCAGGTTCCAGATGTGGAAGGCATCTCCAGCGACTTAATCAACCTAATGGTCTCTTTTTGTAACCGCTAATGGGCGGCAAGGTGCACTCAATTATGTACACAGTAAAGGTCCATTCAACAGGTAACAATGTTCAACCAGTTCAAAGCCGTTGACGCACCGTTTTTCAATTACGGGTTTTAGACCACCTGGTCCTAATATCGGCTACTCGTGAGTCCCCGACGAAAGGTCACCTTTTGGGCTCCTTGTTCGTTTTGGGGTCATGTAACGGATCGTTACAGTACCCAGACCCAGAGATCCAGTTGCTTGGAAATAACATCAACATTGTGAATGAGGTAAATTTTCTCGGCGTCATTTTTGACAAAAAACTAACCTTTGCACCCCATATCACAAACTTGCGGAAAAATTGCGAAAGGAAGCTCAACATCCTCAAAATCCTTTCTAAGACCTCATGGGGAGCTGATCGCTCTTCCCTAATTAAGATCTATCATGCCATCATCCGCTCAAAACTGGACTATGGATGTCCTGTATATGGGTCAGCACGCGTTTCCGTTCTTCAAAAGCTGAATACCATTCACCATTCCGCTCTTCGATTGTGTTCCGGAGCTTTTAGAACATCTCCTGTAGAAAGTCTCTACGTTGACTGCTGTGACGCTCCTCTTGAATTACGTCGACAGATGTTATCTCTTCAGTACTACTTCAGAACGTCATCTTATATCAACCATCCCATTCATCAACATACACTCAATTATTACCTCAAGAGATTATACAATGCTAGACCTTCTTGTGTTCTGCCGTTTCAGGGAAGGATAAGTGAAATTTTAAGAGATCTTAACTTAGACAATATAGATACAATACCCACAGCTATTGGAATACATCCTTGGCACACTCCTACTTTTACTATAATAAACCCCTTTAAGTCATTTGACAAAAATTCAACTAGCAATATCATTTATCAACAAATATTTGAAGATCACAAGCAATCTTATAAAAATTACACCTCTGTCTTCACAGATGGTTCAAAATCCACTAACTATGTCAGCTGTGCATACCTTATTAAAGATCAAATCAATAGCTACAGACTCCATCCTAAACTCTCCATCTTTTCTGCTGAAGCCTTTGCTATCTTGAAGGCTTTAGAAGAATTGATGATTCACAATAGTAAAAACTTTATTATCTATACAGACTCCCAAAGTGTTCTTAATTCATTGCATTCAAATAACTGTAATAATCCTATTATTTTCAAAATTCTTACAACAATAACTAACCTTACCTCCATGGGAATCTCGCTAGTTTTTAGCTGGGTTCCCTCTCATGTCGGCATTAAAGGCAATGAACTTGTGGACATGGCTACCAGGTCTGCAAGCGACTTTCTCAACACTGGTCTTCCTTATCCTGACTTGAAAATTTACATCAAACATCTTTTACACGATAAATGGCAGATGTCCTGGGATAGCATTTCTTCAAATAAACTGCGGGAAATTAAAACCAAGATAATGAAATGGTCTCAACTCCCTTCTAGGAGACATGACGTAATACTCACTCGTTTACGAGTGGGTCATTGCAGGCTCACCCATGCCCATCTCTTGCTCGGTGAAGCTCCTACAGAGTGTGCGTATTGCAAGACACCATACACAGTCGCACATATTTTAACTTCTTGTGTTTGTTTAAAATCAATGTATATAAAATTTTTTGGTAATCAATCTCCTAATCTTAATTTAATCATCGGGGAAACTCCACATCCAAACTTGTTCCCCTTTCTTCGTCAATCTGGTTTTTATACCGAAATATAATTTTTGTTTGTGTTTCAATTTTCTTTTTTTTCAATTTGTAATCTTTCAATTTTCAATTCACTCAATTTTCAATTCTTGTTAATCTGTATATAACTCAATTTTTTTCGTGTCTTTATGTTGTTTGTTTTATTTTTATAGTTGCTTTAATCTGTTTTTGAACCTGTAATTTTTTTTCATCTTGTTTGGCGCAGTTTGTCCCTAGAGGATTTAGCGCCATTAAACTTCAATCAACCAACCAATCAACCAATTTTTAATCTTTCAATTTTCAATTCACTCATTTTTCAATTTTTGTTAATCTGTATATAACTTAATTTTTATTCGTGTTTTTTGTTGTGTGTTTTATTTTTATAGTTGCTTTAATCTGTTTTGAGCTTGTAATTTTTTTTTCATCTTGTTTGGCGCAGTTTGTCCCTAGAGGATTTAGCGCCATTAAACTTCAATCAATCAACCAACCCAGTCCCTTTTATTATTGTTGGGGACTTGAATGGCCACAGTTCATTATGGGGTAGCCCCAACCTTAATAAACGGGGTCGACAAATTGAAAAACTAATATCCGACCATGATCTGTGCATCTACAATACAAACCAACATACTTACCTCCATTCCCCTACAAGAACCTTTCACTCCCTACATTTAGCAATATCCAGCCCTCAAATTTTTCCGTTCTGGAATTTTGCAGTGGATTCTTACCCATACAATAGTGATCATTTTCCTATTATCCTAACTCACAATAATGGCTCTAATGCCAATCAGCGTGTTCCTCGTTATGTTCTAGGCTCCGCTGATTGGGATAAATTTCGTATCCTAGCCAATATCTCTACAGACATGGTCAACAATAATACTATTGATGAAGCAGTGAATCATATAACTGAAACAATAATTTCTGCAGCTGATATTTCCATTAAAAAATCTTCCTGTCGTCCTCTAAAGCAAACAAAGCCATGGTGGAACGAAGAGTATAAAATTTGTTATAAAGCGAAGAGAAAAGCGTTCCAATTGTTCAAAAAACATCCTACGACGGAGAATTTTATAAATTATAAGAAATGCAAAAGTATTTTCCGTTGCACCTTAAGACGTACCCAAAGAGATTCGTGGGTCAACTATATTAGCAGTATCTCTTCCTCCATTTCTAGTAAAGATTTATGGGTAAAAGTTAAGCGCTGTTCTGGCGTTTACCCAAACAACCAAATCCAAATTTTAAATTATAATAATAACCTAATAACTTCTCTTGATGACATAGCCAACACAATAGCCTCATCCTTAGCTGATATATCTTCAAGTTCAAATTACTCTGCCTCTTTTACAAAACTCAAAAATCTAGTCGAGGAGAAACCAATCAACTTTCAAACTACGCTTAACTTTCCCTATAATACTGATTTTACCATTTTAGAACTAAACAGAGCCTTGCATAAAGTCCATAAATCTTCTGCTGGTCCCGATAATATTTCCTACGAAATGATAAAAAAAACCCATCTTCACTTTCGATGTCCAACCTTCTTAAACTTTATAATAGAATATGGAGAGAACATAGCTTTCCTTCCTCGTGGAGAGAGGCTATTGTAATCCCCATTTTAAAACCTGATAAAGACCCCACGAATCCTCTCAGCTACCGTCCAATTGCTCTGACGAACTGTTTATGCAAAATTCTGGAAAAAATGATAAACGTTCGTCTGATTTACTACCTGGAGGAAAATAACTACCTCTCCAAATTTCAGAGTGGTTTCCGTCGTGGAAGGAGCACGTTAGATAATATAATGGAGTTGGAAACCAGAATCCGGAATGCTTTTGTTAAAAGAAAACATTTGGTGTCGGTTTTCTTCGATATAGAAAAGGCATATGACCGCACTTGGCGTCATGGGGTTCTACAGCAGCTGTTCAATTTAGAGTTGCGTGGTAATATGCCTATTTTTATACAAAACTTTTTGGCCTTAAGAAATTTCCGAGTTAGAGTAGGAAATACACTATCTCGCACTTTTATTCAAGAAGAAGGGGTTCCTCAGGGAAGCGTATTGAGTGTGACCCTGTTCATTATTGCAATTAATGGGATTCTGAACGAGATACCTCCCTCTGTTAATGGAAACTTGTATGTCGACGATCTCCATATCTCATGTGAAGGAGCGGATATGAGATTTATTAACAGACAACTCCAGACTGCAGTCAACAAGATCAGTAAGTGGGCGAGCGAGAATGGTTTCAGCTTTTCAAGTTCAAAGACATGTTGTGTGCATTTTTGCAAAAAAAGAGGTCTGCACCCTGACCCAGTTTCTTGGAAATAACATCAACATTGTGAATGAGGTGAATTTTCTCGGCGTCATTTTCGACAAAAAACTTACCTTTGCACCCCATATCACAAACTTGCGGAAAAATTGCGAAAGGAAGCTCAACATCCTCAAAATCCTTTCTAAGACCTCATGGGGAGCTGATCGCGCTTCCCTAATTAAGATCTATCATGCCATCATCCGCTCAAAACTGGACTATGGATGTCCTGTATATGGGTCAGCACGCGTTTCTGTCCTTCAAAAGCTGAATACCATTCACCATTCCGCTCTTCGATTGTGTTCCGGAGCTTTTAGAACATCTCCTGTAGAAAGTCTCTACGTTGACTGCTGTGACGCTCCTCTTGAATTACGTCGACAGATGTTATCTCTTCAGTACTACTTCAGAACGTCATCTTATATCAACCATCCCATCCATCAACATACACTCAATTATTACCTCAAGAGATTATACAATGCTAGACCTTCTTGTGTTCTGCCGTTTCAGGGAAGGATAAATGAAATTTTAAGAGATCTTAACTTAGACAATATAGATACAATACCCACAGCTATTGGAATACATCCTTGGCACACTCCTACTTTTACTATAATAAACCCCTTTAAGTCATTTGACAAAAATTCAACTAGCAATATCATTTATCAACAAATTTTTGAACATCACAAGCAATATTATAAAAATTACACCTCTGTTTTCACAGATGGTTCAAAATCCACTAACTATGTCAGCTGTGCATACCTTATTAAAGATCAAATCAATAGCTACAGACTCCATCCTAAACTCTCCATCTTTTCTGCTGAAGCCTTTGCTATCTTGAAGGCTTTAGAAGAATTGATGAATCACAATAGTAAAAACTTTATTATCTATACAGACTCCCAAAGTGTTCTTAATTCATTGCAATCAAATAACTGTAATAATCCTATTATTTTCAAAATTCTTACAACAATAACTAACCTTACTTCCATGGGAATCTCGCTAGTTTTTAGCTGGGTTCCCTCTCACGTCGGCATTAAAGGCAATGAACTTGTGGACATGGCTACCAGGTCTGCAAGCGACTTTCTCAACACTGGTCTACCTTATCCTGACTTGAAAAATTTACATCAAAGATCTTTACACGATAAATGGCAGATGTCTGGGATAACATACCTTCAAATAAACTGCGGGAAATTAAAACCAAGATAATGAAATGGCCTCAACTTCCTTCTAGGAAACATGATGTAATACTCACTCGTCTCCGAGTGGGTCATTGCAGGCTCACCCATGCCCATCTCTTGCTGGGTGAAGCTCCTGCACAGTGTGCGTATTGCAAGACTCCTTACACAGTCGCACATATTTTAACGTCCTGTGTTTGTTCTAAATCATTGTATATAAAATTTTTTGGTAATCAATCTCCTAATCTTAATTTAATCATCGGGGAAACTCCACATCCAAACTTGTTCCCCTTTCTTCGTCAAACTGGTTTTTATACCGAAATTTGATTTTTGTTTGTGTTTCAATTTTCTAATTTTCAATTTTTAATCTTTCAATTTTCAATTCACTCAATTTTCAAATCTTGTTAATCTGTATATAACTTAATTTTTATTCGTGTTTTATGTTGTATGATTTATTTTTATAGTTGCTTTAATCTGTTTTTAAGCCTGTAATTTTTTTTTTCATCTTGTTTGGCGCAGTTTGTCCCTAGAGGAATTAGCGCCATTAAACTTCAACCAACCAACCAACCAACCAACCTATTATTTTCAAAATTCTTACAACAATAACTAACCTTACTTCCATGGGAATCTCGCTAGTTTTTAGCTGGGTTCCCTCTCACGTCGGCATTAAAGGCAATGAACTTGTGGACATGGCTACCAGGTCTGCAAGCGACTTTCTCAACACTGGTCTACCTTATCCTGACTTGAAAAATTACATCAAAGATCTTTTACATAATAAATGGCAGATCTCCTGGGATAACATTCCTTCAAATAAGCTGCGTAAAATTAAAACAAAAATAACTAAATGGCCTCAACTCCCTTCTAGGAAACCATCCGTCGAGACGGCAAAATACTGCCGACAAAACATATAATACGACATTCAACACAATTTGCCTTATATAAAACTGGATACCTTCGATGCGTACGTTTTGTTAGTCCATGCGTTGTTTTCAATGCCAACGCTTTGGACATTCGAAAACATCATGTCGTGGTTCATTACCTGCCCTCGTTGCGTAGAAGTTACGACGGCGTTGACTGCAAATCAAAACCTAAATGCGTCAACTGCAAAGGAGACCACCCTGCCTTTTCTCGTACTTGCCCTAATGGGTACTTGAAAGGAAGTACAGGCAGTTAAAGTTAAAGATAACATCTTATCCTGAAGCTAAAGAAACTTGTACAGATCGTATCCCAAACAATTTCTTTTGCTGCAGCTGAAAACAATGCAAAACATAAGCACACAAACTGAAAATAGTCCAAAATTACCCAATAGCCCTAAAACTCCTCGTGATCAACCTCAAAATTTGAAATAAATTTTACAGTAGAAAATGTATTGTTCCAAAACCCTAAATCGCGTACCTAAAATAATTAACTCCTAAAACTCAAGCATCAAGTAAGATTTTAACAAAGGCAAAGATTACTAGTTCCATCTAAGAAAAAGCCTCCCAAACATGAAAAACTTACAGCTGCAAGACTGAAAGAAAAAATAAAAAATAAGTAATCTACTGGAGGATTTCGACGATGACGAAACCTCCAAAAAACCTTTTCTAAATTATGAGCAAAGATTTCTTAAAAAATCGTCATTTGCTGAGGAAATTCAATAAAAGTTTATGTCACTCCGAAGAGGATATGTTGACTGATAACTCGGACTCTGAAGGCATGTCTAAGTCCCAACTACATAAACTCCATCCTTTTTAACTTTTACAATGACGCTTTGTCTTGGAACTGCCATGGTAAAAGTCACGTCTCTGATATCAGAGATCTCGTAAACAAATACCATCCTGTTTGTTTTGCCCTTCAAGAGATCTACTTACAGCAATAAAAAGCCAAATTATAAAACGTTATAGTACTATCAGAAAAGATTAATATAGAAGCAGTTTTGTGGTTATGCCCTCTTCATTCTTATGACTACTGTAGAACTTTAAACATTAGTACTAACCTCCAAGCAGTTGCTGTTCAAATTCATATACAATCTCTAATAACTGTCTGTAACCTCTGTACCTCCAAATAATATCATCTAAACACTCTTAATAACCTAATTTCTCAACTTCCAATCCCCCCTCAGGGGGTTTACCTACTTTAGGTAAACACGGGTGTCGCAATCCCGAGGTACCCCAGCGATCTTTTGTTCTTTTCCTTTTCTTTTCTTTCTCCTCTTCTCTTCCTTTTTCCTTTTCCTCCCTCGTTGTGGTTACCTTTTCGGAGGTGAGGGCTTATCGCGATATGTTGTGTTCCTTTTCTGAACACAACATCTCGCGATTTGTTAACCACCCACGTGTTTGCCGTGCGTGGAGACCCGTGTCCCCGGAAAGGGGGATCCTGGTAATTGAGGGAAACCAACACATTACTTTGGCCCCTGCTTCGGGTAAACGGGAGGTGTAGAATGGTCCCGTCTACATCAATCGGCTGGTCGGACGACATTTGTCACTGGCCTGGGCCAAGCAATCGGTTACCTACTGGGCACTTTAATTGGTCGAGGCTGCTTAAGGGGTAGCTGTGCGCGTATAGATCCCGGTTAGCACTGGTGCGACTTTATGTCCCTTTTTGGGAGCGTTTAGCATCCCCTTGTTGGGCTCCATGGTGGGTGGTGCCGCCGGGATCTGAACAACTTCCTTTTAAATATGGAATCTTCAACCCCCCCACAACCTCTCCCCTTGGGTCAAAAGGGGCACGAAAATGTATCAATTGATGTATCAAGTCAGGCTAGATTTTTTTACTGTACAGAGAAAGGAGGGAAGTTTTTCGGCTGTCTCTCTCCCTTTCTCGTACATAAATGCATTTCATCATCTGTTGGAGAAGTTAAAGCTGTCAAAAAATTAAGATCAGGCGTCTTGCTTATTGAGGTTACAAATTCAAAACAAGCGTCAAATCTATTAAAATGTACCAAATTTTCAGATATTGAAGTAATTGTCACTGCTCATAAAACTTTAAATTTCAGTAGAGGAGTTATCTCTGAGGGAGAACTCTATAATGTCCCCGATGAAGAGATATTAGAAGGTCTAAAAGAGCAGCATGTATGTGGAGTACGGCGTATCACCATCCGTCGTGACGGGAAAATATTGCCCACAAAACATGTCATTCTGACATTTAACACACCATCGCTACCATCACACATTAATGCAGGATACTTACGATGCCCTGTGCGTCCATTTGTCCCTAATCCATTGCGTTGTTTCCAATGCCAACGTTTTGGACACTCAAAAACATCTTGTCGTGGTTCAATTACCTGTCCTCGTTGTGCAGAAGTTGGCCACGACGGCGTTGATTGCAAATCTACACCTAAATGCATCAACTGCAAAGGGGACCATCCTGCCTATTCCCGTTCTTGCCCTAAGTGGCTTCTGAAGAAAGAAATACAAGCAATCAAAGCAAAAGAAAACATATCTTATCCAGAAGCAAGAAAACGCATTGAGGAACGTACTCCAAGACCTGGATTTACTTTTGCTGCAGCTGTGAAGCAGTGTAAATCAATAAGCACACAAACTGAAAATAACCCATCTGTAACCAATAGTCCTAAACCTCCTCGTCATTCACTCTCAAAAATAGAAAATAAACCTGTTACAGTTGAAAACGTAATTATGCCAAAACCATTAAATGAACGCGTACCTAAAAGTAAATTAACCCCTAAAACACAAGTTTCTAATAAGCTTATATCTAAATCTAAGATTAGCAGTTTTCCATCAAAGCAAAACACGCCCAAACATCAAAAAATTACGGCTGCAAGATTAAAAGAAAAATTAAAAAATAAAAGCTTTAATCTCCTGGAGGATTTCGTCGAGGACGAATCCTCTAACAAACCTTTGAAATGTCAACTTTCGAAAAAAGACTTCTTAAAAAATCGTCCAACTGCTGAGGACGATTCAATCAAAGGTTATGTCACATCCGAAGAAGATATGTTGACAGATACTCGGACTCTGAAGGCATGTGGGCTAAGACCCAACCTGCATAATTTCCATCCTTTTCTTCACCAAATTTTACAATGGCACTTTTGTCTTGGAACTGCCATGGCTTCAAATGTCACGTCTCTGATATCAGAGACCTCGTAAATAAATACCATCCTGTTTGTTTTGCACTTCAAGAGACCCTTCTTGACAGCAATAAATCAGCCAAATTAAAACGCTACAGTACTATCAGAAAAGACTACATAGAAGGGGGCAGGGTTTGTGGTGGTGTTGCCCTCTTCACTTCTCATGACTACCCTTTCAGAACTTTAAACATTAACACTGACCTCCAAGCAGTTGCTGTTCAAGTTCACATACACTCTCTTATAACTGTCTGTAACCTCTATATCCCTCCAAACAATATCATCTCTCAGAGCACTCTTAATAACCTTATTACTCAACTTCCAGTCCCTTTTATTATTGTTGGGGACTTGAATGGCCACAGTCCATTGTGGGGTAGCCCCAACCTTAATAAAAGGGGTCGTCAAATAGAAAAACTAATATCCGACCATGATCTGTGCATCTACAATACAAACCAATATACTTACCTACATTCTCCTACAAAAACCTTTCACTCTCTTGATTTAGCAATATCCAGCCCTCAAATTTTTCCGTTTTGGAATTTTACAGTAGATTCCTACCTCTATAATAGTGATCACTTTCCCATTATCCTTACTCATAATAATAGCTCTAATGCCAATCAGCGTGTTCCTCGTTATATTCTAGGTTCCGCTGATTGGGATAAATTCCGTATCCTTGCTAATATCTCTACAGACATGGTCGACAATAATACCATTGATGAAGCAGTAAATCAGATAACTAAAACAATAATTTCTGCAGCTGACATTTCTATTAAAAAATCATCCTGCCATCCTCAAAAGCAAACAAAGCCATGGTGGAACCAAGAGTGTAAAACTTATAAGGAGAAAAGAAAAGCGTTTTCCGTGTTTAAAAGACATCCTACGACGGAGAACTTAATAAATTATAAAAAATGCAAAAGTATTTTCCGTCGCACTTTAAGACGTAGCCAAAAGGAATCGTGGGTGAATTATATAAGCAGTATCACTTCCTCCATTTCCAGTAAAGATTTATGGGTAAAAGTTAAACGCTGTTCAGGCGTTTACCCAAACAACCAAATCCAAATTTTAAATTCCAATAACAACCTAATAACTTCTGTTGATGACATAGCCAACACAATAGCCTCATCTTTAGCTGATATTTCTTCAAGTTCAAATTACTCTGCCTCTTTTACAAAACTCAAAAACCTAGTCGAGGATAAACCCACAAACTTTCAAACTACGCTTAACTTTCCCTATAATACTGATTTTACCATTTTAGAACTAAACAGAGCCTTGCATAAAATCCATAAATCTTCTGCTGGTCCCGATAATATTTCCTACGAAATGATAAAAAACCTCTCTTCAGTTTCGATGTTCAACCTTCTAAAACTTTATAATAGAATATGGAGAGAACATAGCTTTCCTTCCTCGTGGAGAGAGGCTATTGTAATCCCCATTCTAAAACCTGATAAAGACCCCTCGAATCCTCTCAGCTATCGTCCAATAGCTCTGACGAACTGTTTATGCAAAATTCTAGAGAAAATGATAAACGTTCGTCTGATATACTACCTGGAGGAAAATAATTACCTATCAAATTTTCAGAGTGGTTTCCGTCGTGGAAGGAGCACGTTAGATAATATAATAGAGTTGGAAACCAGAATTCGGAACGCTTTCGTTAAACGGAAGCATTTGGTGTCGGTGTTTTTCGATATAGAAAAGGCATATGACCGCACTTGGCGTCATGGGATTCTACAGCAGCTGTTCGATTTAGAGTTGCGTGGTAATATGCCTATTTTTATTCAAAACTTTTTGGCCTTAAGAAATTTCCGTGTTAGAGTAGGAAATACATTATCTCGCACTTATATTCAAGAAGAAGGTGTTCCTCAGGGAAACGTATTGAGTGTGACCTTGTTCATTATTGCAATTAATGGGATTCTGAACGAGATACCTCCCTCTGTTAATGGAAACTTGTATGTCGACGATCTCCATATCTCATGTGAAGGAGCGGATATGAGATTTATTAACAGACAACTCCAGACTGCAGTTAACAAGATCAGTAAGTGGGCGATGGAGAATGGTTTCAGCTTTTCAAGTTCAAAGACATGTTGTGTGCATTTTTGCAAAAAAAGAGGTCTGCACCCTGACCCAGAGATCCAGTTGCTTGGAAATAACATCAACATTGTGAATGAGGTGAATTTTCTCGGCGTCATTTTTGACAAAAAACTTACCTTTGCACCCCATATCACAAACTTGCGGAAAAATTGCGAAAGGAAGCTCAACATCCTCAAAATCCTTTCTAAGACCTCATGGGGAGCTGATCGCGCTTCCCTAATTAAGATCTATCATGCCATCATCCGCTCAAAACTGGACTATGGATGTCCTGTATATGGGTCAGCACGCGTTTCTGTCCTTCAAAAGCTGAATACCATTCACCATTCCGCTCTTCGATTGTGTTCCGGAGCTTTTAGAACATCTCCTGTAGAAAGTCTCTACGTTGACTGCTGTGACGCTCCTCTTGAATTACGTCGACAGATGTTATCTCTTCAGTACTACTTTAGAACGTCATTATATATCAACCATCCCATCCATCAACATACACTCAATTATTACCTCAAGAGATTATACAATGCTAGACCTTCTTGTGTTCTGCCGTTTCAGGGAAGGATAAATGAAATTTTAAGAGATCTTAACTTAGACAATATAGATACAATACCCACAGCTATTGGAATACATCCTTGGCACACTCCTACTTTTACTATAATAAACCCCTTTAAGTCATTTGACAAAAATTCAACTAGCAATATCATTTATCAACAAATTTTTGAAGATCACAAGCAATATTATAAAAATTACACCTCTGTTTTCACAGATGGTTCAAAATCCACTAACTATGTCAGCTGTGCATACCTTATTAAAGATCAAATCAATAGCTACAGACTCCATCCTAAACTCTCCATCTTTTCTGCTGAAGCCTTTGCTATCTTGAAGGCTTTAGAAGAATTGATGAATCACAATAGTAAAAACTTTATTATCTATACAGACTCCCAAAGTGTTCTTAATTCATTGCAATCAAATAACTGTAATAATCCTATTATTTTCAAAATTCTTACAACAATAACTAACCTTACTTCCATGGGAATCTCGCTAGTTTTTAGCTGGGTTCCCTCTCACGTCGGCATTAAAGGCAATGAACTTGTGGACATGGCTACCAGGTCTGCAAGCGACTTTCTCAACACTGGTCTTCCTTATCCTGACTTGAAAAATTACATCAAACATCTTTTACACGATAAATGGCAGATGTCCTGGGATAACATTCTTCAAATAAACTGCGGGAAATTAAAACAAGATAATGAAATGGCCTCAACTCCCTTCTAGGAGACATGACGTAATACTCACTCGTTTACGAGTGGGTCATTGCAGGCTCACCCATGCCCATCTCTTGCTGGGTGAAGCTCCTGCACAGTGTGCGTATTGCAAGACACCATACACAGTCGCACATATTTTAACCTCTTGTGTTTGTTCTAAATCATTGTATATAAAATTTTTTGGTAATCAATCTCCTAATCTTACTTTAATCATTGGGGAAACTCCACATCCAAACTTGTTCCCCTTTCTTCGTCAAACGGGTTTTTATACCGAAATATAATTTTTGTTTGTGTTTCAATTTTTAATCTTTCAATTTTCAATTCACTCAATTTTCAATTCTTGTTAATCTGTATATAACTTAATTTTTATTCGTGTTTTATGTTGTGTGTTTTATTTTTATAGTTGCTTTAATCTGTTTTTGAGCCTGTAATTTTTTTTCATCTTGTTTGGCGCAGTTTGTCCCTAGAGGATTTAGCGCCATTAAACGTCAATCAACCAACCAACCAACCAAATAAATTGCGAGAAGTAAAAATAAAAATTACCAAGTGGCCCCAACTCCCTTCTAGGAGACAAGATGTAATACTCACTCGTCTACGAGTGGGTCATTGCAGACTCACCCATGTCCATCTCTTGCTGGGTGAAGATCCTCCACAGTGTGCGTATTGTAAAATACCTTACACAGTCGCACACATTTTGTCATCGTGTTGTTGTCTGAAATCAATGTATATAAAATTCTTTAAAAATTTATCGCCGAATCTTAACTCAATCATCGGTGAAACACCGCATCCAGGCTTGTTTTTTCTTCACTGTACGGGTTTTTTATTATGAAATCTGAATTCTGTGATTTTTTTTGTACGTTAATCTTTATTTCAATTTTCAATTTAACAATTTTTTATTTCAATTTCTCAATTTTCAATTTTGTTTTTTAATTTTCTTATAATGTATTAATCTATCTTGTATATATTTTGCAATTATTATCTCCGTTTGTTTGATTTTTATGTGCTTAACGTTTTTAACTTTTAGTTTCGTCTTTTTCATTCTCAAAATTCCTTTCTCCTGTGTTAATTTTCTTTTTATATTACCTTGATTTTTATTTTCATCGTTTGGCGCAGCTTGTCCTTTCAGGAATTAGCGCCACTAAATTCTAACCAACCAACCAACCAACCAAATTGCACTGTTATTAATTATTTTATGATTTTACAAGAATTGAAAGAGGTCTTAATGCAATAACAATATTTTGTATAATTTTATTATGCATTTAAAGATTTATGGTCTGTTGACACATTTTTAGAAAGTGAAAATTTCTTTAGAAGGTACAGATTCCTAATGTTTCAGTAAGAATTCTAAATTAAGATAAATTTTTGTATTTTTACAAGAATATCTATAATTTATTATAAACTTTTTATACATATTGTTAAGCTTTTCTTTATGTAAATAGCTTTTATGCACAACTGAAAATTTTAACTTTGCTTATAATTAGAAATTTGTTAAAAAAACTGTAGTTAAATTTATTTAAAAAAAGCTTTAAAAACTAAATAAAAAATATTTCCTGTTTTTTAGTTAAACCGCATTTTAAAGGCAGAAAAGGTGACACTTTTGTCTAAATCATATAATTCTGTTACGCGCCTTTTATGTGAAATTTTTTTAAAAATATTGTTGCAGTTCTGGATCGGCACAAATTCTTTTATAAATACTACGGGCATCATCAGTTGCTTGTTGAGTTTGTGAAAACAATTCCAAAACTGTAGCAACTGGATTGGATTCAACAAGACATTTCAAGTACCTGTATACGTTAAATATCAGTATTTTGGACTGTTTTCTAACATCAAAACTAGCCATTACAGGAAATATTTCATGAAGTAAAAAATTTAAATAAATATGAAGCAAAATTTAAATAAAACAATGAATTAAAAGATAAAAAATGAGAGGGTAATATCAGATAAGCGCAAAATAAATATCTACGAGAAGAAAGAAAAGCAAGAACGTATTGGAATCAAATCCTCAACTGAAGTGCTGAAAATAAGTGTAAATGCACTGGCTTCTTGGTCGCTACCATAGTAACCGATGGCTGGGGAAACGAGAAAGTGTGACCTTGAAGCGCCAATAGATTTTACATGGACTATAAATATGTTTTTTGAAAAGAACAATATAACATTGAGTAAAGGGACAAAATGATTTATTTTTAAAAATTCTACAGTGGTGTTAACATAAGCCTCTTTCTGCTGCTTTCCAACCTTCCTCTTGCATGACGAAGCCAATTAGTTACAGCTACTTCAATTTGGACATCAGTGCAGGCTTGCCAACGTTTATTTTTTCTTACAGTATCTATAAAAAATATAGTAAATAAAACTATTGTTACATATGGCAAAAAAGGAACTTAATATACAAAAACAGGCCTCTTGTACTAACAACAAAAATAAAATTAATATTTAAAATATAAAATCATTTAAATTTATTAAGGTAATTAAAGTACCAGAACATTTAAAATACCATAACTCTTAAAAGAAAAAAAAAAGTTGACAATACTCAAAATAACCTAAAACTACAATTAATTTCATTATAATCCAAAGTTAAAAGACTAAAGGAGGCCAAGTGTTCAGGACATGTGATCCCTGGTAATACAATCTAGCAGGCAAACATCAGCTCTATGTTGTAATGTAGGTTAAAGGTCCAGACAGACAAGTGTTCTTTATTCACATTGTCTGTTTCACAAATAAGGCACCGACTATCTACAACTATGCCCAGCCTGTTCAGGTATTTGGCTGTGCAGTCAGTCTAATACACTGTCTACCATTATTGGTATACAAAATACCATTATTGCATAGGTGTCCAAATACTTATGTATTTGGACACCTATGCAAATGACAATATCTGCAGTCCTGGGGTACATCACAACCTCCACCAGTATACATGGTGTAGGAAACAGCATCGGCATTAGTTGCATGCAAGATGCCGCACAGTTCTGAGCTCTTTGATTTCAAGAAAGGTATAATTATCGGGTATCACAGATGGGGCCGATCTTTAAGGAATATATCTAACGATCTGAAGTACCCAAAATTGACAGTGGCCTATGTGAGCAGTGATTGTCTGAACGTGCCCAAAATCGGCAGACCAACGAAACTGGGATATAGAAACTGATGAGTGCTGTCGAGAAGTTCGGAATAACCGCATCCAACCGATGGCCCTCATCTGCGAGGAGTTTCAACAGGCATCCAGGAGTATTTTTCCCTTAATACCATCTGTAAGGAAGCACACCTGCTTGGTTTTCATGGTCGTGATGCTGCCCATAAGCCTTTGATCACAAAGCTCAACCGCACTGCTCGGTTAATATGGTGCAAAGCACATCAAAATTGGAACGTAGATCAGAGGAAATGGGTTCTTCAGAGCGACAAATCAAGGTTTACCCTTTACTGTTTGGATGGCAGGGTCTCAGTCTGGTGTCTACCTGGAGAATGTCTCCTGCCAGAATGCATTGTGCCAACAGTCAAGTTCGGTGGAGGTGGAATTATGGTCTGGGATGTTTCTTCTGGTATGGATTGGGGCTCTTGGTCCTCATTCATGTTAAGCTCAACGCCGATGCCTACTGCACTATTCTGGATGACAATGAGCTTCCTACGTTGTGGCAGTTTTACGGGTTGGACCCCTGTTACTTTCAGGATGATGATGCCAATTGTCATGTTTCGAGGTTAACCAAGGCTTGGTATGGTGCCAATGGAGTTCATCAAATGGACTGACTTGCCCAGAGCCCAGACCTGCACCCTATCAAGAACATCTGGGATGAGTTGGATCGCCGAATTAAGGGATGCACTACCCATCCAAAATCGGTGAAGGAACTTGTATATCTACTCCAAGCCGAGTGGAAGATAATACCACTAGCTGTAATACAAAGACTTGTGGAAAGTATGCCCCAGAGAGTTCAGACTGTAATTACCTCTTGTGGAGGCTCTACTAACTATTAATTTTGAATAAAGTTAGTTTTTCTTTTCTATCACAGGTGTCCAAATACTTATTGGTAGACAGTGTAAATGAAGTTATGTCTTCTTCTCTGACAAGTCTCATTTTACAGTTCATCCTGATAACATGTGTATTTTAACCTGGAGGGTATGCAAGACTTAAAACAATTCTGCATTTGTGCAAGAAAGTGTTAAATTTGGAGGAGGTGGTGTAATGGACTATCTTCATTAATGTAGCCCCATTGTAAGGCACAACTGGAATCAATGTCAAAGCAGCATATTTTCAATACAGATATAATTGTATAAAGGAATATTTATATTAAAATACTAATATGATATTTAATTGTTATATGTTGTCTCTACACTTTTTAATTAATATTTTTATTCACATAGCTCAGTGGTCGGCAAACTTATTAGCCAAAGAGCCAAATATGAACATTACAATAATAATTAAAAAATAAATAAATAAAAATAATAATAAAAAAAATTGGGAGCCAAATCTGCTTATTTAGTAAACTTTTACTACACTAAATAAGTAGCACAATAAATAAAACTAATGTGCACACATACTTGGGGTACCTTTGTATCATACCAGAGTAGGCTGAAAACATACAAACAATTTCAGCTGGTAGCTTGTACATGTTTTGTGTTTATGTTTACGAAAACTAATAAAATTAAACTTGATGTTTGTTATGTATTTTTACAACAATATAAAATTTTAATTACCTATCTATCTTTTAACTTAAACAAAATATTATATATATTCTCGATTTATACAAGAATTTTAATTTATCAAAATACGATGTAATTTTTTTCTTAAAGTTTTTTTAAAATAAAAATATTATTGCGCCTTCTGTGGATATTTGTGGCAGAGCCACACTTAAGGAGCCAGAAAGCTACATGCGGCTCTGAAGCCACACTTCGACCAATGACATATACCTACCAATGCTGACCAATGACATAGCCTATCATAACAACTGGCTCTTATCCTAAAAAACTTTTTTCGTAATTTCTCTATAATTGCACATTACAATTTTCATACAGCAGCTTTTTACTCATTTTATCCTTCACGTGCTGCTTTTAATTTTTTTTTAAACTTTTTAGTGCATATTTTAATATTTATTTTATTTAAATGAAGACTAATATGTGATGTAAGAATTGCATAAAGCAATTCTTACTCATGAATACACTTGATCTTAGTGTCATAAAATTTATTTGTTCATGTATGGGGTAACAATAAAACTATTTAAACATTGATAAAACTTACAGCACCAGATTTCATAAGTGCATCACAGCTTTACAGAAAAATTTTGTTTCATATAAAAAAATTCTATTCTTAAAACTGAAAAAATATACAGCATGCACATATTTTTTATAGTAATTCATTTTGGATAAAAAAAAACTTCTATATGTTTAAAAAATATCACACCATTAGATTAAAATTTGATTGAGCTTACCATATATGGAGTTATACATATTCAAATCTTTGAATGGCATTTTCCCTCTAGCACCTTGTAGACTGTACTGCATAGCAACTTCATTGGTTATTAATCTCCTCAACATCAACTTAATTCCAGTATCAATTGTTTCTCCACCAATTTGACTTAACATTGTGACCTGTAATATACATACCATAATGAAAACCCCCTCAGGGGGTTTACCTACTTTAGGTAAACACGGGTGTCGCAATCCCGAGGTACCCCAGCGATCTTTTGTTCTGTTCCTTTTCTTTTCTTTTTTCTCTTCTCTTCCTTTTTCCTTTTCCTCCCTCGTTGTGGTTACCTTTTCGGAGGTGAGGGCTTATCGCGATATGTTGTGTTCCTTTCTGAGCACAACATATCGCAATTTGTTATCCACCCACGTGTTTGCCGTGCGTGGAGACCCGTGTCCCCGGAAAGGGGGATCCTGGTAATTGAGGGAAACCAACACATTACTTTGGCCCCTGCTTCGGGTAAACGGGAGGTGTAGAATGGTCCCGTCTACATCAATCGGCTGGTCGGACGACATTTGTCACTGGCCTGGGCCAAGCAATCGGTTACCTACTGGGCACTTTAATTGGTCGAGGCTGCTTAAGGGGTAGCTGTGCGCGTATAGATCCCGGTTAGCACTGGTGCGACTTTATGTCCCTTTTTGGGAGCGTTTAGCATCCCCTTGTTGGGCTCCATGGTGGGTGGTGCCGCCGGGATCTGAACAACTTCCTTTAAAATATGGAATCCTCAACCCCCCCACAACCTCTCCCCTTGGGTCAAAAGGGGCACAAAGATGTAAATGTTAACGTAAGTCTTGCGAAATTCTTCATTGTACAGAGAAAGGAGGGAAGCTTTTCGGCTGTCTCGCCTTTTCTGATACACAAATGCATATCAACGTCTGTCGGAGAAGTAAAGTCCGTGAAAAAATTAAGATCTGGTGTCTTGCTGATTGAAGTGGCAGACACAAAGCAAGCCTCAAGTCTACTGAAATGTACCAAATTCGGAGAACTTTCTGTGACAGTCTCTGCTCATAGCACTTTAAACTTTAGCAGAGGTGTTATATCAGAAGGAGAACTCTACAATGTTTCCGACGAAGATATACTAGAAGGTTTGAAACAGCAGAATGTTTGTGGAGTAAGAAGAATTACCATCCGTCGAGACGGCAAAATTCTGCCGACAAAACATATTATTCTCACATTCAACACTCCATCACTTCCCACTCATATTACCCCTCGGGGGGTTTACCTACTTCAGGTAAACACGGGTTTCGCAATCCCGAGGTACCCCAGCGATCTTTTCTCTTTTCCTTTCTACTCTCCTCTTCCCTTCTACTTTTTTCTTATCTTTCTCCCTCGTTGCGGTTTCCTCTTTTGAGGTGAGGGCACCCCTTGAGCAGCTGTTTCCGCTCTGTTGTTTCTTGCTCCTCTTGGCGTTTAAACTGCCCACGTGTTTGCCGTGCGTGGATACCCGTGTCCTCGGAAATGGGGATCCTGGTAATTGAGGGGCTTCCCCGTAGGGGAATCATCAGAATGGAATTTCCATTATTGCGGGGAGGTTTCAACACATTGCTTTGGCCTCGGCTTCGAGTAAACGGGGGGTACGTAAGTTCCGGTGCGTATCAATCGGCTGGTGGATTAGACATTGTCATCTGCTACGGTTCAAGCGATCGGTCTTCTGACTGTGAGCGTATAGGCCCGACTAGCACTGGTGCAGAATCCTGCATCCCCTTGTTGGGCTCCATGGTGGGTGGTGCGGTCGGGTCCGAATCTTAAAATTTCTTATTATGGGTTCTTTAAAAAAACACTCCCCCGTCATTGAGTCGTCTGTTTCTAATGAAACAAATACTGTTTTTCGTTTTTTTTCTTATCAAATGTGATGAAGGAAATTTTCATAACATGTCTCCATTTTTAATTCATAAAGTCATTCTGTCTACTGTAGGAGAAGTGCGAAATGTAAAAAAATTGCAATCTGGTGATCTTCTTGTGGAGGTTACTAATAACACTCAAGCCATAAATATCAGTAAATTAAAAATCATAGGTAATAGATCTGTTTCCGTTAATATACATAAAAGTCTAAATCAATCCCGAGGCGTCATCTCTGAACCAGACCTACAAAGCATATCTGAATCAGAAATCCTTGAAAACCTGAAATCCCAAAATGTCATAGCTGTCCGCCGAATAACTATTAAAAGAGACAATAGAATAATTAATACCAAACACATTATCTTGACTTTTGAACAACCGAAACTCCCTACATCCATCAAAGCAGGCTTCTTAAACTGCCCTGTTAGACCGTACATCCCAAACCCTCTGCGGTGTTTCAAATGCCAAAGATTCGGACATTCGCAGACATCCTGCCGTGGTTCTTTGACCTGTGCTCGTTGTTCCGATCCAGGGCATAGTAGTGAAGGGTGTTCTGCACCCATTAAATGCACTAATTGCAAAGGAGACCATCCATCATATTCACGATCCTGCCCCAACTGGATAATAGAAAAAGAAATCCAAACCATAAAAATAAAACAAAACATCTCGTATCCCGAAGCCCGCAAAATAGTGAAATCTCAAACACCCAAACCTGGACTCTCTTATTCTGCCGCCACCAAATCTTCTAAATCCGTAGCCACCCAAACTGACTTACCTGTTAAAGCTATTACTCTTCCCATATCCTCACAACCAAAAAAGAATAAACGCCCTGTCTCAATACAAGTATCTGAAACTGCTATGCAGGATTCTTTTCGGAAAGAAAAAAGTACTATTAAAAAAGGAAATGAAAGTAGACCACATATTCAAAAAGAATCAGCTTTTAACCGAAAACAAACTCGTTTAAAACATAAAAATATCCCTCCCCAGCCGTATGTCGACGACTCAATTCTAACTTTAAATCCATCAGACTCTGAAGTCTCGGATGAGTCTATGGACCAGTCAGACGCCGACTCTCCCGATCATTCTAAGGGGACTACTTCATCATTGTCTAATGCTTCAAATCCCTTTTAGTCATGGCCCTGCTGCTCTCATGGAATTGCCACGGTTATCTTCACAAAATTGATGATTTGAACATCCTCATTCATGATCATAATCCCGCTTGCTTTGCTCTCCAAGAAACGTTTTTATATTCTCAAAATAAAGTTCCCAAAATCCGTAACTATTCTATTTTAAGAAAGGACTATGAACTTGGAAATAAAGCCTCTGGAGGTGTTGCACTAATTATATCTAACAGCATTCCTTTTCAGTCTCTGAATCTAAATACTAATCTTCAAGCAGTTGCCGCACGTGTCCGTCTTAAATCCCTCACTACTGTTTGCAGCCTATATTTACCCCCCAATGAACCAATCAATCTACGTCAGCTCATAAATTTAATAAACCAACTTCCTTCTCCGATAATCTTGCTCGGTGACTTCAACGCCCATAGTCCTCTCTGGGGTAGTCCCGAGGTCAATAATAGAGGTCAAATAATAGAATCACTCATATCCGATCTTTCTCTATGTATTCTAAACAACGGGGACAATACTTACTTTCACAAACCTACTAGAAGTTTCCACGCCATAGACCTTGCAATCTGTTCTCCCTCTGTCTATTCTTTATACTCTTTTTTGTTTCAAGTGATCTTCACAACAGTGATCATTTTCCGATATTCCTATCTCCGCTCTACCATTGTTCTCGTGATATTCCTCAACAAATTCGGTATATTGACAGAAAAGCAGACTGGCCATCTTTCAGTTATCTCGCAGTTATCACTCCGAACACAATCACCGGAACTATAGATGAAGCTGTCGACAAGGTAACCTCCACTATCATCAAAGCGGCGGACGCCACTATTCCGAAATCTTGCTCTTCAGTCAGGAAAAATAGAAAACCGTGGTGGAACTCTGATTGTCTTTATGCAAAAAAACAGCAGCAGAAGGCATGGAGCATCTTTCGCAGATACCCCACTACTGAAAACCTAATGATATTCAATAAGGCTAAAGCTGTTGCAAGAAAAATTAGACGCCGTTCTCAGAGAGAGTCTTGGATGAAATACGTATCGAGTATCACAAATTCTACATCCAGTAAAGAACTATGGTTAAAGGCTAAAAGAGCAATGGGAA
>JAGEOH010000568.1:0-38351 GCA_032207245.1 Pardosa pseudoannulata
GGACCAATTAAGGATCTTATTGACTGCAGCTTGGAGTTGCCTGACAACAAAACGCATATCCGCGCCTTCACAACAAATATGAATGTCATCAACATACAGATTTCCTTTCACACAAGAAGGAATTACTTTTAAAATGCCATCAATGGCGACATTAAAAAGTGTGACACTGAGGACACTACCTTGTGGCACACCCTCCTCCTGAATAAAAACATCAGAAAAAACATTTCCAATCCGGACCTTAAACTCCCGGAGATGTAAAAAATTTTTGATAAAAATTGGCAGGTTACCCCTTAAGTCAAAGTTGTAAAGATTCTGCAATATGCCGTATCTCCACGTACGGTCATATGCCTTCTCAATATCGATAAAAATAGAAACAAGATGATGATTTTTTACAAAAGGCGTTCCGAATTTTGCTCTCTAAATCAACAATATTATCAATTGTGGATCTGCCACGGCGAAACCCGCTTTGAAAAAGAGACAATAGGCGATTACTTTCCAGGAAAAAAACCAGACGGGCATTTACCATTTTTTCTAAGATCTTGCACAAACAGTTAGTGAGAGCGATGGGGCGGTAGTTCATTGGGTTCTTAGGCTCCTTGTTCGGTTTCAAGATGGGAATAATGGTGGCCATTCTCCAGGAAGATGGAAAGGTTTGTTCGTGCCAAATTCTATTATATAAATGAAGTAGGTTCTTTAGAGAATCTGGAGACAGGTTTTTAAGCATAACATAAGAAATATTGTCAGGGCCAGTAGCTGAGTTGTGGGTGTTACGTAAAGCTTCATTTAATTCATATGGGGTGAAATTACTATTATAAGGTAGTTGAGTTCTGGTTTTGAAGTTTAAAAACTTTTTCTCAGTAGCTAGTTTGATTTTATTGAAATTAGACTGGTAACTATTGCTTGAACAAATGTCACTGAAAACTGTAGCTATTGTGTTTGCTATATCTTTTACGGAAGAGATAGTATTATTTTTATACTGGAGAATGTTAATTTGGTTATTTGGAAAATGTCCGGATGCACGTTTAACTTTATCCCATAATTGTTTACTGCTGACTGTAGAAGAAATGCTATTAATATATTTCATCCACGAGTCTCTTTGACTTTTCCGTAAGGTGCGCCGGAAAACAGCTCTACATTTTTTATACTCCGAAAGATTTTCAGTCGTAGGGTACCTGTTGAAATTACTCCATGCCTTCCTCTGGTTTTTGTAAGCGACACGGCAGTCGTCATTCCACCAAGGTTTAGTCTGTTTCCGGCAGTGCCCAGAAGATTTTGGAATGGAATTATCGGCAGCAGCAAGAATTCTTTCCGTCACGTTTTGGACCACCTTGTCAATAGAATCGACCTCAACCATCTCTCTTGTGATTACAGCCAAATTCTGGAAAATTTTCCCAGTTTGCTTTCTGAATAACATAGTGGGGTATCTTGGAATACGGAGAGGTACAGTCAACAGGAGTTAAAAGTATGGGGAAATGATCACTATTGTGTAGATCGGAATCAACAGAAAAATTAAAGAAAGGGAGAAGCTGAGGAGAGCAGATTGCAAGATCGAGGGCATGATAGGATTTTGAAGGGAAATGAAAATAAGTAGCCTGGTCGCTATTGAATATGCAAAGATTATGGTCTGAAAGCAGTTTCTCAATTCGTTTACCACGTCGGTTAAGATCAGAGTTTCCCCAGAGAGTACTATGGCCATTCAGATCACCAATAATTATAAACGGTTTCGGAAGTTCCTTTATTAGATTATTGAGGGATTTTTGTGATATATGGCTATTAGGAGGTAGATAAATGCTGCAAACAGTAATGAGAGCGTGGGTATGGATTCTGACTGCAACTGCTTGAAGGTCGGTTTGGAGGTTAATCGGAGTAGATGGGTAGTCATGGGAAACAAGAAGGGCTACACCTCCGGATGCCCTGCCACCAGTGACATGATCCTTCCTGTAGGTGGTAAAACGCCGAATTTTAGCAATCTTGCACTCATCCAGGAAAGTTTCCTGGAGTGCAAAACAGGCTGGGTGGAATTTATTTACTATGTCTCTAAGGTCAGACACGTGGGTTTTGAATCCGTGACAGTTCCATGAAACAAGAGCCATTATGAACTATGAAGGAAAGATTAAAAAACGGGGATCTAAGGGACGGAGGTAGGAGAATCCGTCTCAGATCCAGATGATGATTCAGCTGACATATCCTCGGGAGAAACATACATTTTAATGGGCTCATCATCAAACCCTACTTCTTTCTTATCATTTTTTAAAAAATCAGCAGATTTCAATTTTGTTTTTATTTTAATTGCAGGAGGTGGAAGTTTATCACGTAATGGATGGTTCGGTGGTAGAGGTTTTAATCGTCTTTTTATATTTTGCTTATTGTTTTTATTAATTTTATGAGCAGTATTTGCGTCTTTTTTTATTGTAGAGGAGTTTGTAAGTTTTTGGGGAGGTACTTGTTTTGTAGTAAGTTTCATATTTTCCATAGATGTAGCTTTTGATACTTTTTCCGATTCTATTGAGGATAGGGGATTCTGAAATTTCTGTTTGTACGCCTACAGATTTTACCGTCTTGGGAACTAAAGCTGCTGAATATAAAAGACCGGGTTTTGGTGTACGAGATAGTATCAATTTACGGGCCTCGGGATAAGAAATATTGTTTTTTATTTTTAAAGATTGGATTTCTTTCTCCATCTGCCAAGAAGGGCAAGAGCGGGAGAAAGATGGATGAGCCCCTTTGCAATTAACACACATCGGTGCCTTTTCACAATTTTCAGAGTCGTGGCCAGCTTCTGCGCAGCGGGCGCAGGTAACGGCTCCACGACAAGACAACTTTGAATGGCCAAACCGTTGGCACTTGAAGCAACGTAAGGGGTTTGGGATATAAGGGCTCACTGAGCAACGGAGGTAAGCTGTAGTAATATGTGACGGAAGATTCGGGCTATTGAAAGTAAGTATTATATGTTTAGTTTTTAGAGTATCTCCACCACGACGAATCGTGATGCGTCTTACCTGGGTTACTCCTTAGTCCTTAATATTCTCTAAAATTTCATCCTCAGACGCGGTGAAAAGTTCGGATTCGGATATTACGCCTTTTGAAATATTGAGACTATTATGTGGTAAAACAATAACTGAAAATGAACCTAGAGTAGTACGTGATATGATAGTTTGAGCCTGAAGTGCATTAGAAACTTTTATTAAGATATCTCCGGAATTAAGTTTTTTGATGGTTTCTACGTCACCAACATCAGATTTTATAATTTTATGGATAACGAACGGTGATATAGTTTAAAAAAAAAAAAAAACTTTGGTTCACCCCCCCCCCCCCCCCCCCCCCCCCCCCCCCCCCCGCCCCCACTCCCCCCCCCACCCCCCCTCTGTTAATTTTTTTATAATAAAAAAACGTGTGTACTTATTAACAAATTTCACATTTTGTTGCTCTCCTTGAGAGTAGTGAGGGGGGGGGGGAAAGGAAGCCATGATAGGATAATGAGAATTCGGATCCCGACGGCACCACCCACCACGGAGCCCAACAAGGGGATGCAGAAACCTGCACCAGTGCTAGCCGGGATCTATACGATCACAGGTACTTCTGAAACTGCTACCACCCTTAGCGCAACAGTCCAGAGAGTACACCGATCACTTAGTCCAAGCCGAAAGTCGACCAGCCGATTGATACATGTGGACCAGTATGTACCTCCCGTTTACACGAAGCCGAGGCCAAAGCAACGTGTTGGAAACTCCCCGCCAAAATGGAAATTCCATAAAAGATGATTTCCCCCACGGGAAGTCCCCTCAATTACCAGGACCCTCATTTCCGGGGACACGGGTCTCCACGCACGGCAAACACGTGGGCAGTTAACAGTTCGCGAGAGGCTATGTTCAGGACGGAACATAGCATCACGAGAAAAGCCCTCACCTCCGAAGAGGTAACCACAACGAGGGAGAAAAAGAAAGGATAAAGTAGGAGACAAGAGGAGGGGAAACGGGAAAAGAGATAAAAGATCGCTGGGGTACCTCGGGATTGCGACACCCGTGTTTACCTAAAGTAGGTAAACCCCCTGAGGGGACAATTATTACGGACAGTTGGAGATAAAACTATTGGGAAATGATCACTATTGTGTAAATCAGAATCAACTGTAAAATTATAGAAAGGGAATATTGTAGGTGAACATATAACAAGATCGAGGGCGTGGAATGTTTTACTGGAAAAGTGAAAGTAAGTATTTTGGTTGGAGTTGTAAAGACATAAATTATGATCCGAAATCAGTTGTTCAATCTGAGTGCCACGATGGTTAGTGTCAGGGCTACCCCAGAGAGGGCTATGGCCGTTAAAATCACCAAATATTATAAAAGGTAAAGGAAGCTGATTAATTAATTTATTGAGGGAACTTTGGGAGATATTCGTATTAAGAGGAAGGTAAATATTACATATTGTAACGAGAGCTTGAATATTAATTTGAATGGCAACGGCTTGCAAATCTGTATGTAGAGCGAGAGGGGAGTAAGGGTAGTCGTGAGACACAAAAAGGGCAACTCCACCGGAAGCCCTGCCGTTACTGACATAATCTTTCCTAATTGTGCTGAACCGCTTTATTTTCGCTGCTTTGTTCTCATCGAGAAGGGTCTCCTGAAGACCAAAACAAGCCGGCTGGAAAAGATTCACCAGGTCTCTAATATCAGAGACGTGTGTTTTAAACCCGCGACAGTTCCATGAAAAAAGAGCCATGGCCAAAAAGACAAAGGGGAAAAACTAGCAACCTAAGGAACGGAGCAAGGAAGCTCCGCCTCGGAACTGGATGAGGAGTCACTTATATTATCGTCTTCGGGCGATACATACATCTTAATTGGCTCGTCTTGAAAAACGATGTCACTATGTTTATCCTTTTTTAGAAAGTCTGTCCGTGTCAGGTTAGTTTTAATTTTAACAGCAGGAGGTATGGGTTTTTGCCTTAAGGGATGATTAGGAGGAAGAGTTTTTAGGCGTTTCTTAAATGAATCTTTTTTAGTAATTTTATTTTTGATTTCTGGTTTTGGGTTAGAAGAGGTTTTTTTTTCCTTTGAATGTGTACTATTCGGCTTAATATTTGGAGATATTTGAGGTTGGTTACTAGGTTTACAAGCAGTTACTTCAGGATCTGTTTGGATAGCTATAGATTTAACAACCTTTTTAGTGACAGCGGCATAAGATATGCCTGCTTTTGGACTGCGAGATTCGGTAATTTGCCGGGCTTCATTATATGGGATATTTAGCTTCACACGGACAGCCTGAATTTCTTTTTCTAAAACCCATTTTGGACATGACCTGGAAAAAGCAGGATGATCTCCATTGCAGTTTACGCATTTAAAAGCATTACTGCATCCCTCGCTTTCGTGACCTCCAAGGCCGCATCTGGCGCAAATAGCTGACCCGCGGCACGCAACTTTAGAGTGCCCATAGCGTTGGCACTGGAAGCATCTAAGAGGGTTGGGGATGAAAGGACGCACGGGACATTTTAAAAAGCCTAAAGCAACATACTTGGGCAAAACAGGAGAATTAAAAGTTAGGACGAGGTGCTTAGTATTTATTAACTTGCCGTCGCGACGTACAGTGATACGTCGTGCTCCGCACACACCTTGATCTTTCATTTCACTTAAAATCTCTTCGTCGGTAACATTAAATATCTCCCGTTCAGAAATTACTCCACGTGAGAAGTTGAGGGTAGTGTGAAAGGAGGGTATAACAGAAATATGAGAGAGTTTCTTAATTTTTATTAGACTATTGGCTTGGGAGGAATTTTGGACTTCGACCAACAGATCACCTGATTTAAGTTTTTTAATGTTTTTTGGTTTACCTATTTCTTTGACTATTGATTTATTGATTAGAAATGGAGAAACATTTGTGAAATTACCGTCCGCATTTTTGATTATTATAAATCGAGCATCATTAAGATTAAGAACACATTGTTGCCCACTAGGGGATTGGGGGGGATGAAAAGAAGCCATGATAGGAAGAAAAGAGTTCGGACCCCGGCGGCACCACCCACCACAGAGCCCAACAAGGGGATGGAGAAAACTGCACCAGTGCTAACCGGGATCTATACGGTCACAGGTACTTCTGAAGCTGCTACCACCTTTAACGCAACAGCCCAGAGAGTACACCGATCACTTAGTCCGAGCCGAAAATCGACCAGCCGATTGATACATGTGGACCAGTATGTACCTCCCGTTTACACGAAGCCGAGGCCAAAGCAACGTGTTGGAAATTCCCCGCCAAAATGGAAATTCCATAAATATGATTTCCCCCACGGGGAATCCCCTCAATTACCAGGATCCCCATTTCCATGGACACGGGTCTGCACGCACGGCAAACACGTGGGTAGTTAACAGTTCGCGAGAGGCTATGTTCAGGACGGAACATAGCATCACGAGAAAAGCCCTCACCTCCGAAGAAATAACCACAACGAGGGAGAAAAGGGAAAGAACAAAGTAGGACATAAGAGGAGGGGAAACGGGAAAAGAGATTAAAGTTCGCTGGGGCACCTCGGGATTGCGACACCCGTGTTTACCTAAAGTAGGTAAACCCCCTGAGGGGAGGTAAACCCCCTGAGGGGTTATCAGTAAACTGGGATTTTTTCTTCTTTACATTGGCAGGAGGATTATTGGGCTTTCCAACTTTGTATGCTCGAGAAACTTTGATTTCTTTGGTATTAGGGGTTATATTATTTGCATTAGGTAATGGTTTAGAAGAAATTTCTGTAACGGAGACTTTATTAATAAATTTACTTTGCGATAGCTCTGTTTGGGTACCGCAAGATTTCATAGGTTTAGAGTTAACGACAGAGGAAAATGAAACTCCAGGTTTTGGACAGCGCGAGGCAACTATTTTACGGGCTTCCGGATATGAAATACTATCTTTCTGTTTTAGGCTTTGAATTTCTTTTTCGAATTGCCAGGTCGGACAAACACGTGAGAAAGAGGGATGCGCGCCTTTGCAGTTTACGCATAGAGGTGATTTAACACAGCTCTCCGAGTCGTGACCAACTTCTGCACAACGAGCACAGGTAACGGATCCACGACACAACTGCTTGGAATGTCCAAAACGCTGGCACTGAAAACAACGAAGAGGGTTTGGACTGTAGGGGCGGACGGTACATTTCAAGTAAGCAGCATATAAATTACAGGGGAGCTTTGGACTACCAAAGGTTAGTATGGTTGGTTGGTTGGTTGGTTGATTGAAGTTTAATGGCGCTAATTCCTCTAGGGACAAACTGCGCCAAACAAAAATAAAGAAAGAAACAAAAGAAATTTAGTAGAAAAAAAAATTGACAAAAAAAAAAATTACAGGTTCAGAAACAGATTAAACAAACTATAAAAAATAACATTCAACAAAAAACACACAAAAAAATTGAGTTATATACAGATTAACAAGAATTGAAAATTGGGGAATTGAAAAAAAGAAAATTGAAACACAAACAAAAATTATATTTCGGTATAAAAACCAGATTGACGAAGAAAGGGGAACAAGTTTGGATGTGGAGTTTCCCCGATGATTAAATTAAGATTAGGAGATTGGTTACCAAAAAATTTTATATACAATGATTTAGAACAAACACAAGAGGTTAAAATATGTGCGACTGTGTATGGTGTCTTGCAATACGCACACTGTGCAGGAGCTTCACCGAGCAAGAGATGGGCATGGGTGAGCCTACAATGACCCACTCGTAAACGAGTGAGTATTACGTCATGTCTCCTAGAAGGGAGTTGAGACCATTTCATTATCTTGGTTTTAATTTCCCGCAGTTTATTTGAAGAAATGCTATCCCAGGACATCTGCCATTTATCGTGTAAAAGATGTTTGATGTAAATTTTCAAGTCAGGATAAGGAAGACCAGTGTTGAGAAAGTCGCTTGCAGACCTGGTAGCCATGTCCACAAGTTCATTGCCTTTAATGCCGACATGAGAGGGAACCCAGCTAAAAACTAGCGAGATTCCCATGGAGGTAAGGTTAGTTATTGTTGTAAGAATTTTGAAAATAATAGGATTATTACAGTTATTTGAATGCAATGAATTAAGAACACTTTGGGAGTCTGTATAGATAATAAAGTTTTTACTATTGTGATTCATCAATTCTTCTAAAGCCTTCAAGATAGCAAAGGCTTCAGCAGAAAAGATGGAGAGTTTAGGATGGAGTCTGTAGCTATTGATTTGATCTTTAATAAGGTAAGCACAGCTGACATAATTAGTGGATTTGGAACCATCTGTGAAAACAGAGGTGAAGTTTTTTATAATATTGCTTGTGATCTTCAAAAATTTGTTGATAAATGATATTATTAGTTGAGCTTTTGTCAAATGACTTAAAGGGGTTTATTATAGTAAAATTAGGAGTGTGCCAAGGATATATTCCAATAGTTGTAGTAGGTATTGTATCTATATTATCTAAGTTTAGATCTTTTAAAATTTCATTTATCCTTCCCTGAAAAGGCAGAACACAAGAAGGTCTAGCATTGTATAATCGTTTAAGGTAATAATTGAGTGTATGTTGATGAATGGGATGGTCCACAAAACTTGCTGTTCTAAAGTAGTACTGAAGAGATAACAGTTGTCGACGTAATTCAAGAGGAGCGTCACAGCAGTCAACGTAGAGACTTTCTACAGGAGATGTTCTAAAAGCTCCGGAACACAATCGAAGAGCGGAATGGTGAATGGTATTCAGCTTTTGAAGGACAGAAACGCGTGCTGACCCATATACAGGACATCCATAGTCCAGTTTTGAGCGGATGATGGCATGATAGATCTTAATTAGGGAAGCGCGATCAGCTCCCCATGAGGTCTTAGAAAGGATTTTTGAGGATGTTGAGCTTCCTTTCGCAATTTTTTTCCGCAAGTTTGTGATATGGGGTGCAAAGGTAAGTTTTTTGTCAAAAATGACGCCGAGAAAATTCACCTCATTCACAATGTTGATGTTATTTCCAAGCAACTGGATCTCTGGGTCAGGGTGCAGACCTCTTTTTTTGCAAAAATGCACACAACACGTCTTTGAACTTGAAAAGCTGAAACCATTCTCCATCGCCCACTTACTGATCTTGTTAACTGCAGTCTGGAGTTGTCTGTTAATAAATCTCATATCCGCTCCTTCACATGAGATATGGAGATCGTCGACATACAAGCTTCCATTAACAGAGGGAGGTATCTCGTTCAGAATCCCATTGATTGCAATAATGAATAGAGTCACACTCAACACGCTTCCCTGAGGAACCCCTTCTTCTTGAATAAAAGTGCGAGATAGTGTATTTCCTACTCTAACTCGGAAGTTTCTTAGGGCCAAAAAGTTTTGTATAAAAATAGGCATATTACCACGCAACTCTAAATTGAACAGTTGCTGTAAAACCCCACGACGCCAAGTGCGGTCATATGCCTTTTCTATATCGAAGAAAACCGACACCAAATGTTTTCTTTTAACAAAAGCATTCCGGATTCTGGTTTCCAACTCCATTATATTATCTAGCGTACTCCTTCCACGACGGAAACCACTCTGAAATTTGGAGAGGTAGTTATTTTCCTCCAGGTAGTATATCAGACGAACGTTTATCATTTTTTCCAGAATTTTGCATAAACAGTTCGTCAGAGCTATTGGACGGTAGCTGAGAGGATTCGTGGGGTCTTTATCAGGTTTTAAAATGGGGATTACAATAGCCTCTCTCCACGAGGAAGGAAAGCTATGTTCTCTCCATATTCTATTGTAAAGTTTAAGAAGGTTGAACATCGAAACTGAAGAAAGGTTTTTTATCATTTCGTATGAAATATTATCCGGACCAGCAGAAGATTTATGGACTTTCTGCAAGGCTCTGTATAGTTCGAAAATGGTGAAGTCAGTATTATAGTTAAAGTTAAGCGTAGTTTGAAAGTTTATTGGTTTATTTTCGACTAGGTTTTTAAGTTTTGTAAAAGATGCAGAATAATTAGAACTTGAAGAGATATGAGCTAAGGTTGAGGCTATTGTGTTGGCTATGTCATCAAGAGAAGTTATTAGGTTATTATTATAATTTAAAATTTGGATTTGGTTGTTTGGGTAAACGCCTGAACAGCGCTTAACTTTTACCCATAAATCTTTACTTGAAATTGAGGAAGAGATACTGCTAATATAGTTCACCCACGAATCCCTTTGGCTACGTCTTAACGTACGGCGGAAAATACTTTTACATTTCTTATAATTTATAAAGTTCTCCGTCGTAGGATTTCTTTTAAACACGGAAAACGCTTTTCTTTTATCCTTATAAGTATTTTTACACTCTTGGTTCCACCATGGCTTTGTCTGCTTTTGAGGATGGCAGGATGATTTTCTAATAGATATGTCAGCTGCAGAAATTATTGTTTCAGTTATCTGATTAACTGCTTCATCAACGGAATGATTGTCGACCATGTCTGTTGAGATATTGGCTAGGGTACGGAATTTATCCCAATCAGCGGAACCAAGAATAAAACGAGGAACACGCTGATTGGCATTGGAGACATTATTGTGAGTTAGGTTGGTTGGTTGGTTGATTGAAGTTTAATGGCGCTAAATCCTCTTGGGACAAACTGCGCCAAACAAGATGAGAAAAAATTACAGGCTTAAAAACAGATTAAAGCAATTGAAAAAATAAAACAAACAACATAAAACACAAATAAAAATTAAGATATATACAGATTAACAAGAATTGAAAATTGAAAGATGAAAAATTGAAAATTAGAAAATTGAAACACAATCACAAAAATCATATTTCAGTATAAAAACCAGATTGACGAAGAAAGGGGAACAAGTTTGGATGTGGAGTTTCCCCAATGATTGAATTAAGATTAGGATATTGATTACCAAAAAATTTTATATACAATGATTTAGAACAAACACAGGATGTTAAAATATGTGCGACTGTGTAAGGAGTCTTGCAATACGCACACTGTGCAGGAGCTTCACCCAGCAAGAGATGGGCATGGGTGAGCCTGCAATGACCCACTCGGAGACGAGTGAGTATTACATCATGTTTCCTAGAAGGAAGTTGAGGCCATTTAGTTATTTTTGTTTTAATTTGACGCAGCTTATTTGAAGGAATGTTATCCCAGGAGATCTGCCATTTATTATGTAAAAGATCTTTGATGTAATTTTTCAAGTCAGGATAAGGAAGACCAGTGTTGAGAAAATCACTTGCAGACCTGGTAGCCATGTCCACAAGTTCATTGCCTTTAATGCCGACGTGAGAGGGAACCCAGCTAAAAACTAGCGAGATTCCCATGGAAGTAAGGTTAGTTATTGTTCTAAGAATTTTGAAAATAATAGGATTATTACAGTTATTTGATTGCAATGAATTAAGAACACTTTGGGAGTCTGTATAGATAATAAAGTTTTTACTATTGTGATTCATCAATTCTTCTAAAGCCTTCAAGATAGCAAAGGCTTCAGCAGAAAAGATGGAGAGTTTAGGATGGAGTCTGTAGCTATTGATTTGATCTTTAATAAGGTATGCACAGCTGACATAGTTAGTGGATTTTGAACCATCTGTGAAGACAGAGGTGTAATTTTTATAATATTGCTTGTGATCTTCAAAAATTTGTTGATAAACGATATGGCTAGTTGAATTTTTGTCAAATGACTTAAAGGGGTTTATTATAGTAAAAGTAGGAGTGTGCCAAGGATGTATTCCAATAGCTGTGGGTATTGTATCTATATTGTCTAAGTTAAGATCTCTTAAAATTTCATTTATCCTTCCCTGAAATGGCAGAACACAAGAAGGTCTAGCATTGTATAATCTCTTGAGGTAATAATTGAGTGTATGTTGATGAATGGGATGGTTGATATAAGATGACGTTCTGAAGTAGTACTGAAGAGATAACATCTGTCGACGTAATTCAAGAGGAGCGTCACAGCAGTCAACGTAGAGACTTTCTACAGGAGATGTTCTAAAAGCTCCGGAACACAATCGAAGAGCGGAATGGTGAATGGTATTCAGCTTTTGAAGGACAGAAACGCGTGCTGACCCATATACAGGCATCCATAGTCCAGTTTTGAGCGGATGATGGCATGATAGATCTTAATTAGGGAAGCGCGATCAGCTCCCCATGAGGTCTTAGAAAGGATTTTTTAGGATGTTGAGCTTCCTTTCGCAATTTTTCCGCAAGTTTGTGATATGGGGTGCAAAGGTAAGTTTTTTGTCAAAAATGACGCCGAGAAAATTCACCTCATTCACAATGTTGATGTTATTTCCAAGAAACTGGATCTCTGGGTCAGGGTGCAGACCTCTTTTTTTGCAAAAATGCACACAACATGTCTTTGACCTTGAAAAGCTGAAACCATTCTCGCTCGCCCACTTACTGATCTTGTTAACTGCAGTCTGGAGTTGTCTGTTAATAAATCTCATATCAGCTCCTTCACATGAGATCTGGAGGTCGTCAACATACAAGCTTCCATTGACAGAGGGAGGTATCTCGTTCAGAATCCCATTAATTGCAATAATGAACAAGGTCACACTCAATACGTTTCCCTGAGGAACACCTTCTTCTTGAATATAAGTGCGAGATAATGTATTTCCTACTCTAACACGGAAATTTCTTAAGGCCAAAAAGTTTTGAATAAAAATAGGCATATTACCACGCAACTCTAAATCGAATAGCTGCTGTATAATTCCATGACGCCAAGTGCGGTCATATGCCTTTTCTATATCGAAAAAACACCGACACCAAATGCTTCCGTTTAACAAAAGCATTCCGGATTCTGGTTTCCAACTCCATTATATTATCTAGCGTACTCCTTCCACGACGGAAACCACTCTGAAATTTGGAGAGGTAGTTATTTTCCTCCAGGTAGTATATCAGACGAACGTTTATCATTTTTTCCAGAATTTTGCATAAACAGTTCGTCAGAGCTATTGGACGGTAGCTGAGAGGATTCGTGGGGTCTTTATCAGGTTTTAAAATGGGGATTACAATAGCCTCTCTCCACGAGGAAGGAAAGCTATGTTCTCTCCATATTCTATTATAAAGTTTAAGAAGGTTGAACATGGAAACTGAAGAGAGGTTTTTTATCATTTCGTAGGAAATATTATCCGGACCAGCAGAAGATTTATGGACTTTCTGCAAGGCTCTGTATAGTTCGAAAATGGTGAAGTCAGTATTATAGTTAAAGTTAAGCGTAGTTTGAAAGTTTATTGGTTTATTTTCGACTAGGTTTTTAAGTTTTGTAAAATATGCAGAATAATTAGAACTTGAAGAGATATGAGCTAAGGTTGAGGCTATTGTGTTGGCTATGTCATCAAGAGAAGTTATTATGTTATTATTATAATTTAAAATTTGGATTTGGTTGTTTGGGTAAACGCCTGAACAGCGCTTAACTTTCACCCATCAATCTTTACTTGAAATTGCGGCAGAGATACTGCTAATATAGTTCACCCACGAATCCCTTTGGCTACGTCCTAACGTACGGCGCAAAATACTTTTACATTTCTTATAATTTATAAAGTTCTCCGTCGTAGGATTTCTTTTAAACACGGAAAACGCTTTTCTTTTATCCTTATAAGTATTTTTACACTCTTGGTTCCACCATGGCTTTGTTTGCTTTTGAGGACGACAGGAAGATTTTTTAATGGAAATGTCAGCTGCAGAAATTATTGTTTCAGTTATCTGATTAACTATTTCATCAACGGAATGATTGTCGACCATGTCTGTTGAGATATTGGCTAGGGTACGGAATTTATCCCAATCAGCGGAACCAAGAATAAAACGAGGAAGACGCTGATTGGCATTAGAGCCATTATTGTGAGTTAGGATAATTGGAAAGTGATCACTATTGTAGAGGTAGGAATCTACTGTAAAATTCCAAAACGGAAAAATTTGAGGGCTGGATATTGCTAAATCTAGAGAGTGAAAGGTTCTTGTAGGAGAATGTAGGTAAGTAAGTTGATTTGTATTATAGATGCACAGATCATGGTCGGATATTAGTTTTTCTATTTGACGACCCCGTTTATTAAGGTTGGGGCTACCCCACAGTGGACTGTGGCCATTCAAGTCCCCAACAATAATAAAAGGGACTGGGAGTTGAGTAATAAGGTTATTAAGTGTGTTCTGAGAGATGGTATTGTTTGGAGGGATATACAGAGATTGCAGACAGTTATTAGAGAGTGTATGTGTACTTGAACAGCAACTGCTTGGAGGTCAGTATTAATGTTTATAGTTCTGGAAGGGTAGTCATGAGAAGTGAAGAGGGCAACACCACCACAAACCCTGCCCCCTTCTATGTAGTCTTTTCTGATAGTACTGTAGCGTTTTAATTTGGCTGATTTATTGCTGTCAAGAAGGGTCTCTTGAAGTGCAAAACAAACAGGATGGTATTTATTTACGAGGTCTCTGATATCAGAGACGTGACATTTGAAGCCATGGCAGTTCCAAGATAAAAGCGCCATTGTAAAAATTGGAGAGGAAAAGGATGGAAATTATGCAGGTTGGGTCTTAGCCCACATGCCTTCAGAGTCCGAATGATCTGTCAACATATCCTCTTCGGATGTGACATAACCTTTGATTGAATCGTCCTCAGCAGTTGGACGATTTTTTAAGAAGTCTTTTTTCGAAAGTTGACATTTCAAAGGTTTCTTAGAGGATTCGTCCTCGACGAAATCCTCCAGGAGATTAAAACTTTTATTTTTCAATTTTTCTTTTATTCTTGCAGCTGTAATTTTTTTATGTTTGGGCGTCTTTTGCTTGGATGGAAAATTGCTAATCTTTGCTTTAGATATGAGTTTATTTGAAACTTGGGTTTTGGGGGTTAATTTACCTTTAGGTACGCGTTCATTTAATGGTTTTGGCATAATTACGTTTTCAACTGTAACAGGTTTATTTTCTATTTTTGAGAGTGAATGACGAGGAGGTTTAGGACTATTGGAAACGGATGGCATATTTTCAGTTTGTGTGCTTATTGTTTTGCATTGTTTTACAGCTGCAGCAAAAGAAATTCCAGGTTTAGGGGTACGATCTTCTACAAGTTTCCTAGCTTCAGAAATGTTATTTTTGACTTTAACTGCCTGTACTTCCTTTTCAAGTACCCACTTAGGGCAAGTACGGGAAAAGGCAGGATGGTCTCCTTTGCAGTTGACGCATTTAGGTTTTGATTTGCAGTCAACGCCATCGTGGCCAACTTCTGCGCAACGAGGGCAGGTAATGGAACCACGACATGATGTTTTAGAATGTCCAAAGCGTTGGCATTGAAAACAACGCAATGGACTGGGAACAAAGGGACGTACAGGACAACGAAGATATCCAGCATTAATATGAGTGGGAAGTGATGGAGTATTGAACGTGAGAATAAGATGTTTTGTCGGCAGAATTTTGCCGTCTCGACGGATGGTAATTCTTCTTACTCCACAAACATTCTGCTGTTTCAAACCTTCTAGTATATCTTCGTCGGAAACATTGTAGAGTTCTCCTTCTGATATAACACCTCTGCTAAAGTTTAAAGTGCTATGAGCAGAGACTGTCACAGAAAGTTCTCCGAATTTGGTACATTTTGTAGATTCGAGGCTTGCTTCGTGTCTGCCACTTCAATCAGCAAGACACCAGATCTTAATTTTTTCACTGATTTTACCTCTCCGACAGATGTTGATAAGCATTTGTGAATAAGAAAAGGCGAGACAGCAGAAAAGCTTCCCTCCTTTCTCTGAACAACAAAAAATTTCGCATTATTTATATTTACATGTACATCATTGTGCCCCTTTTGACCCAAGGGGAGGAGGTTGTGGGGGGGTTGAAGGAATCCATAATTAAAAGGAAGTTGTTCAGATCCCGGCGGCACCACCCACCATGGAGCCCAACAAGGGGATGCTAAACGCTCCCAAAAAGGGACATAAAGTCGCACCAGTGCTAACCGGGATCTATACGCGCACAGCTACCCCTTAAGCAGCCTCGACCAATTAAAGTGCCCAGCAGGTAACCGATTGCTTGGCCCAGGCCAGTGACAAAAGTCGTCCGACCAGCCGATTGATGTAGACGGGACCATTCTACACCTCCCGTTTACCCGAAGCAGGGGCCAAAGTAATGTGTTGGTTTCCCTCAATTACCAGGATCCCCCTTTCCGGGGACACGGGTCTCCACGCACGGCAAACACGTGGGTGGTTAACAAATCGCGAGATGTTATGTTCAGAAAAGGAACACAACATATCGCGATAAGCCCTCACCTCCGAAAAGGTAACCACAGTGAGGGAGAAAGGAAGAGAAAAGGGAAGAGAAGAGGAAAAAGGAAAGAAAAGGAAAAGAACAAAAGATCGCTGGGGTACCTCGGGATTGCGACACCCGTGTTTACCTAAAGTAGGTAAACCCCCTGAGGGGCAAAGGTTAGTATGAGATGTTTAGTTTTGATGGGTTGCCCGTCACGACGAATGGTTATACGACGAACAGAAACAACACCTTGACTCTTAAGATTTTCCAGGATCTCATCCTCTGGAACGTTATATAAATCAAATTCGGATATGACACCTTTTGAAAAGTTCAGAGATCCATGCGGAGAAATTGAAACAGAAAATGCACCTAAAGTATTACGGGAAGATAAAGATTTAGCTTGGGTAGAAGAGGAAACTTGTAACAGGAGATCGCCAGATTTAAGTTTTTTAATTGATTCAACATCACCAATTACGGACTGTATTGTTTTATGAATGAGGAATGGAGAAATAGAGCAAAAACTTCCTTCTGCATTATTTTTAACAATAAAATACCTAGCTTTTTCACTAGCAACATGTCTAACAAGGTGCTCTCCGGTTGAGGGAGAGAAATTTGGAGCGTTTTGAGAACCCATAGTAGCAGAATTAAACTTCGAATCCCGACGGCACCACCCACCACGGAGCCCAAAGAGGGGATGCAGAAACCTGCACCAGTGCTAGCCGGGATCTATACGATCACAGGTACTTCTGAAACTGCTACCACCCTTAACGCAACAGTCTAGAGAGTACACCGATCACTTAGTCCGAGCCGAAAGTCGACCAGCCGATTGATACATGTGGACCAGTATGTACCTCCCGTTTACACGAAGCCGAGGCCAAAGCAACGTGTTGACCCATATACAGGACATCCATAGTCCAGTTTTGAGCGGATGATGGCATGGTAGATCTTAATTAGGGAAGTGCGGTCAGCTCCCCATGAGGTCTTAGAAAGGATTTTGAGGATGTTGAGCTTCCTTTCGCAATTTTTCCGCAAGTTTGTGATATGGGGTGCAAAGGTTAGTTTTTTGTCAAAAATGATGCCGAGAAAATTCACCTCATTCACAATGTTGATGTTATTTCCAAGCAACTGGATCTCTGGGTCAGGGTGCAGACCTCTTTTTTTGCAAAAATGCACACAACACGTCTTTGAACTTGAAAAGCTGAAACCATTCTCGCTCGCCCACTTACTAATCTTGTTCACTGCAGTCTGGAGTTGTCTGTTAATAAATCTCATATCCGCTCCTTCACATGAGATATGGAGATCGTCGACATACAAGTTTCCATTAACAGAGGGAGGTATCTCGTTCAGAATCCCATTAATTGCAATAATGAACAGGGTCACACTCAATACGCTTCCCTGAGGAACCCCTTCTTCTTGAATAAAAGTGCGAGATAGTGTATTTCCTACTCTAACTCGGAAATTTCTTAACGCCAAAAAATTTTGTATAAAAATTGGCATATTACCACGCAACTTTAAATTGAACAGCTGCTGTAGAACCCCATGACGCCAAGTGCGGTCATATGCCTTTTCTATATCGAAGAAAACCGACACCAAATGTTTTCTTTTAACAAAAGCATTCCGGATTCTGGTTTCCAACTCCATTACATTATCCAACGTACTCCTTCCACGACGGAAACCACTCTGAAATTTGGAGAGGTAGTTATTTTCCTCCAGGTAGTAAATCAGACGAACGTTTATCATTTTTTCCAGAATTTTGCATAAACAGTTCGTCAGAGCAATTGGTTTGGCTTGGTTTGGAGCGCTACGGTCTACTGTTTTTGCACACAAGGGCTAATGAGACCGGGACCTACAGTTTAAAGCCGATTCCGAACGGCTACAAACATCCATGCCATCAGCGGGATTCGAACCCACGAACTCCGGTTCCGAAGAGCAGCGTTCTACCATTCGGCCATCGTTCGGCGTCAGAGCAATTGGACGGTAGCTGAGAGGATTCGTGGGGTCTTTATCAGGTTTTAAAATGGGGATTACAATAGCCTCTCTCCACGAGGAAGGAAAGCTATGTTCTTTCCATATTCTATTATAAAGTTTAAGAAGGTTGAACATCGAAACTGAAGAAAGGTTTTTTATCATTTCGTAGGAAATATTATCCGGACCAGCAGAAGATATATGGACTTTATTCAAGGCTCTGTTTAGTTCTAAAATGGTAAAATCAGTATTATAGGGAAAGTTAAGCGTAGATTGAAAGTTTATTGGTTTATTCTCGACTAGGTTTTAGAGTTTTGTAAAAGAGGCAGAGTAATTTGAACTTGATGAAATATCAGCTAAAGATGAGGCTATTGTGTTGGCTATGTCATCAACAGAAGTTATTAGCTTGTTATTGTAATTTAAAATTTGGATTTGGTTGTTTGGGTAAACACCAGAACAGCGCTTAACTTTTACCCATAAATCTTTACTAGAAATGGAGGAATACTGCTAATATAGTTATACTTTTCCATTTCTTATAATTTGTAAAATTCTCCGTCGTAGGATGTCTTTTAAACACGGAAAACGCTTTTCTTTTTTCTTTATAAGTATTTTTACACTCTTGGTTCCACCATGGCTTTGTCTCCTTTTGAGGATAGCAGGATGATTTTTTAATAGAAGTGTCAGCTGCAGAAATTATTGTTTTTGTAATCTGATTAACTGCTTCATGAACGGTATGATTGTCGACCATATCTGTAGAGATATTGGCTAGGATACGAAATTTATCCCAATCAGCTGAACCTAGAATAAAACGAGGCACACGCTGATTGGCATTGGAGACATTACTGTGAGTTAGGATAATGGGAAGGGTTATTCCATGTCAAATCGACACAATTTTAGAACAAATTCTACCTGATCAATTTGATTAAATTTGGTACAGTAAGCGACTTCATGGTAATAAAGAAAATAAATCTTTTGTTCAAATAATAATTGGTTTGGGAGTTATAAGGCTTAAAGTTGCCAGATTTGTCTAAAAAATACACTTCGGCATATTTAAATTACACTTGTTACTTACCTAATTAAGCTAGAGACATGTGCAAGGTGTTATTTTAAACCTTTTTTAAAGGCTTTCATATGAAAAAACATATGATGATTTCAAATATTTAAAATTAATTTAAATTAAAATTTAAAATTTAAATTTCTCAAAAAGCCAAGTTTTTAAAATTTTGAAAAAAAAATCTCAAAAATTGCTCATATTATTGTTAATTAATCCTCAAAGTTTCATGTTGGGATCATAATGGGATCACAAGCTACAAAAGGTTTTTGTTTGATATATTTACTATTGGAATAACGAAAATGAGAACATGCATTTATTACTTTAATCTAACTCAGCTGTATAGGATGGCATTAATGTTTACACACTACCTTATCGACATATACTCTAGTAAATAGTACATTTAACATTGTGAAGATTTTAGAATGAAGAAAAATCATATGGATGGTGCTACTTATTTAATTGAAACTGATATAAAGCTTTATGTGTTTTAAAAATTTCTACTTCAGAAAGAATATACATTGGTCCTGTTAGAGTTAAAGGATTCACCTTACACATAACATCTGAAATTGGAATTCATAGTACATCTGGCTTCATACATTGTGACATAGTACATTGGGATTATAATGGAATCACAAGCTATAAAATACCAAATTAGCTTCCATTAACACATGGAAAAATTAACACATACAAGGACTGCCTTGCTATGATGATTTGTAATCCAGCATCAATCAGATGTCACATGGGAGAGTGTACATCATGTTCTGGGACTACATAATTAAAAACCATACTTGGTGAAACATTCGAAGAAAATATGGTGGAAAAGATCATTTTCAATCAGTGGATTTCTGTTGATAGGAGCTTTTTTAGAAACAATACAAAAGTCAGCATCAGAATTTATTGACTTATTTTGTGAGAAAATGTCTGTATTAGTTTATCATTACTTTGTGATGAAACAACAAAATTCATTTATAAACAATATAAAAGGAAATTTAAAAGATTCAGAGTTTGTAGTTCTTGATTTTGCTGAAAATTACTCATTGTTATACAGATGAGACCCAGAGCTGCCACTGGACTAATGTTCAATCTACAACTCACCCATTTGTTGTATATTACAAAGGGAAGTTTCAAATTTACCACTTTACATATATTGTAATTTAAGACTGTTTGGAGCCCAATACAGTAGCAGTTTACTGTTTTCAAAAGAAGCTTATTACTTTTTTAAGACAGAATTTTAAAAAAAAGTGCAAGGAAAATATTTTATTTCTCAGATGGGTCATCTGCACAATATATAAATAAGAAAAACTTTGCCAATTTATGCTTACATAAGGAAGATTTTGGCATTGAAGCAGAATGGCATTTTTGGACAACAGCTCATGGTAAAGGACCTTGTAATGGGGTAGGAGGTACACTCAAGAGTTAGCGGCTTGAGCAAGCCTACAACGACCATATACAAATCAAATACTTACACCCCAACAACTTTTTAACTGACACAGGAAAAATCACAAGAATACATTTTGTTTTTCAACCCAAGAAGAACATGTTTCTACAGCTGTATTTCTAGATGACCAATTTAAAAATGCTTTTGAAATTCCTGGGACTCAGAATATGCTTTTATACCCACAGAATCAAAAACAAAAGTCTTTGAGAAGACATTTTCCTTTTCACAAGATTTATTGATGCAAACTGGTATAGCATCACAATAAAAGCTTCTATTTGCTGATAAAAATGGCTATATTACTGCTGTTTATAATTGCAATTGGTGGCTTACATTTATTTTAAGAGAAAGAAGAGAAAAACTCTGAAGAGGTAAAAGTGACATTCCTTCACTCATCTGGACCATCATCATCTTTTTTTTATATCTATATAAGCCAGATGTACTATGGATTCCAATTTCCGATGTTATGTGTAAGGTGGATCCTTTAATCCAACAGGACCAGTATATTCTTTCTGAAGTAGAAATTCTCAAAACACATAAAGCTTTCTACCAGTTGCAACTAAATAAGTAGCACCATCCATCAAAAGTAATGCACTTTAATAATTTTCTTCATTCTATAATCTTTACAAATGTTAAATGTACTATTTACTAGAGTATATGTCGATAAGGTAGTGTGTAAACATTAATGCCATTCTCTACAGATGAGTTAGATTAAAAGTAATGAATGCATGTTCTCCATTTCGTTATTGCAATAGTAAATATATCAAACAAAACACTTTTGTAGCTTGTGATCCCATTATGATCCCAACATGAAACTTTGAGGATTAATTAACAATAATATGAGCAATCTTTGAGATTTTTTTCAAAATTTTCAAAATTTTTTGAGAAATTTAAATTTTAAACTTTAATTTAAATTTAAATTTTTAAAAAAATTGTCAAGTCATCATATGAAAGCCCATTAAAAACTCTTTAAAATAACACCTTGCACATATCTCTGCTTAATTAGGTGAGGAGCAAGTGTAATTTAAAGGTATGCCTATAGTGTACTTTTTAGACAAATCTGGCAACTTTAAAGCCTTATAACTCCCAAACCAATTTTTATTTGAACATAAAATTTGGGGATTTTCTTTATTACCATGAAGTCACTTACTATACCAAATTTAATCAAAATTGGAGGGGGTCAGGTAGAAACCTTGTGTCGATTTGGTATGGAATTACCCGAAAGTGATCACTATTATAGAGGTAGGAATCTACTGTAAAATTCCAAAATCGAAAAATTTGAGGACTGGATATTGCTAAATCAAGGGAGTGAAAAGTTCTTGTAGGAGAATGTAGGTAAGTAAGTTGATTTGTATTGTAGATGCATAGATGATGGTCAGATATTAGTTTTTCTATTTGACGACCCCGTTTATTAAGGTTGGGGCTACCCCACAGTGGACTGTGGCCATTCAAGTCCCCAACAATAATAAAAGGGACTGGGAGTTGAGTAATAAGGTTATTGAGAGTGCTTTGGGAGATGATATTATTTGGAGGGATGGATATAGAGGTTACAAACAGTTATTAGAGAGTGTATGTGTACTTGAACAGCAACTGCTTGGAGGTCAGTTTTAATGTTTAAAAGTTCTGGAAGGGTAGTCATGAGAAGTGAAGAGAGCAACACCACCACAAACCCTGCCCCCTTCTATGTAATCTTTTCTGGTAGTACTGTAGCGTTTTAGTTTGGCTGATTTATTGCTGTCAAGAAGGGTCTCTTGAAGTGCAAAACAAACAGGATGGTATTTATTTACGAGGTCTCTGATATCAGAGACGTGACTTTTGAAGCCATGGCAGTTCCAAGACAAAAGCGCCATTTAAAAATTGGAGAGGAAAAGGATGGAAATTATGCAGGTTGGGTCTTAGCCCACATGCCTTCAGAGTCCGATTGATCTGTCAACATGTCCTCTTCTGAAGTGACATATCCTTTGATTGAATCGTCCTCAGCAGTTGGAAGATTTTTTAAGAAGTCTTTTTTCGAAAATTGACATTTCAAAGGTTTGTTAGAGGATTCGTCCTCGACGAAATCCTCCAGGAGATTAAAACTTTTATTTTTTAATTTTTCCTTTAATCTTGCTGCCGTAGTTTTTTGATGTTTGGGCGTCTTTTGCTTTTACGTACGCGTTCATTTAATGGTTTTGGCATAATTAGGTTTTCAACTGTAACTGGTTTATTTTCTATTTTTGAGGGTGAATGACGAGATGGTTTAGGACTATTGGGGACGGATGGCTTATTTTCAGTTTGTGTGCCTATTGATTTACATTGCTTCACTGCTGCAGCAAAACTAATTCCAGGTCTTGGAGTACGTTCTTCAGTGCGTTTTCTAGCTTCTGGATATGAGATGTTTTCTTTTGCTTTGATTGTTTGTATTTCTTTCTCCAGAAGCCACTTAGGACACGAACGGGAATAGGCAGGATGGTCGCCTTTGCAGTTGATGCATTTAGGTGTTTGTTTGCAATCAACGCCGTCGTGACCTACTTCTGCACAACGAGGACAGGTAATAGATCCACGACATGATGTTTTTGAATGTCCAAAACGTTGGCATTGAAAACAACGCAATGGATTGGGGACAAATGGACGCACAGGGCATCGAAGGTATCCTGCTTTTATGTGTGAAGGAAGCGATGGTGAGTTGAACGTAAGAATAAGATGTTTTGTGGGGAGTATTTTCCCGTCACGACGGATGGTGATACGGCGTACACCACAAACTTGCTGTTCTTTTAGACCTTCTAAAATTTCTTCATCGGGGACATTATAAAGTTCCCCTTCAGAAATAACTCCTCTACTAAAATTTAAAGTTCCGTGAGCAGTGACTGTCACTGGAATATCGGCAAAGTTGGTGCATTTTAAGATATTTGAAGCTTGTTTTGCATCTGCTACTTCGACAAGCAAGACGCCAGATCGTAATTTTTTAACAGCTTTAACTTGTCCAACGGATGATGAAAGGCATTTATGTACCAGAAAAGGAGAGACAGCCGAAAAACTTCCCTCCTTTCTCTGTACAGTGAAAAATCTAGCTTGACATGTGTCAATTTCGTGCCCCTTTTGACCCAAGGGGAGAGGTTGTGGGGGGGTTGAAGATTCCATAATGAAAAGGAAGTTGTTCAGATCCCGGTGGCACCACCCACCATGGAGCCCAACAAGGGGATGCTAAACGCTCCCAAAAGGGACATAAAGTCGCACCAGTGCTAACCGGGATCTATACGCGCACAGCTACCCCTTAAGTAGCCTCGACCATTAAAGTGCCCAGCAGGTAACCGATTGCTTGGCCCAGGCCAGTGACAAATGTCGTCCGACCAGCCGATTGATGTAGACGGGACCAATCTACACCACCCGTTTACCCGAAGCAGGGGCCAAAGTAATGTGTTGGTTTCCCTGAATTACCAGGATCCCCCTTTCCGCACGGCAAACCCAAATCCAGTCTCCACGCACGGCAAACACGTGGGTGGTTAACAAATTGCGAGGTGTTGTGTTCAGAAAGGGAACACAACATATCGCGATAAGCCCTTACCCCCGAAAAGTTAACCACAGCGAGGGAGAAAGGAAGAAAAAAAGGAGAAGAGGAAATAAGAAAGAAAAGGAAAAGAACAAAAGATCGCTGGGGTACCTCGGGATTGCGACACCCGTGTTTACCTAAAGTAGGTAAACCCCCTGAGGGGCCCCGAGCAATATGAAAGAAGGTGGAAGTTCCTTTATTAACTCAATTAATTGATGCAAGTTTATGGCTTCGTTTGGAGGTAAATAAAGACTGCAGATAGTAGTAAGACGTTTTTAGACGGACACGTGCCGCAACGGCTTGGAGGTTGCTTTTAATGTTAAGAGACTGAAACGGAACACTATTCGAAACAATGAGTGCCACACCGCCAGAGACCTTATTACCACGTCCGTGGTCTTTCCTTCGAACAGTATGGTTACGGAATTTCGGGATTTTACTGCGAGTTTGCAAGAAAGTTTCTGGAGGGCAAAGCAAGTGGGATTATGGTCATAAATAAGAATGTGTAGGTCATCAATTTTATGCAGAAAACCGTGGCAATTCCAAGAAAGGAGCTGGGCCATGATTAAAAGGGTTGGTTGGTTGGTTGTTTGAAATTTAGTGGCGCTAATTCCACAAGGGACAAACTGCGCCAAACAAGACGAAAAATTCAAAAGAACAACACAATTTTGAAAAAATTTTGATGAAACCGTAAAAATGAAAGATGCCCAAAACAAAAGAAAAACATTTAAGAAAAAACAAATTAGTAGAAAATTTAGAAACACAAACAGAACATTACGATAATCAGCAAAGTTTGATTAAAAATTAATTTTTTTTAAATGAAAAACAGAAAATGAGAAATTAAAAAAGGTACAAAACAACAATGAAATTTATTTATTTACAAAGATTGAAAATTCATTTAAGATTAAAGAAAAAAAAATTAAAAATTACGAATTAAAAATTACAAAATTGAACATTAAAAGTTAGAAAAATACAAATCAGATTTCAAAGCACAAACCAGTACAGCGAAGAAATGGGAATAAGCCTGGATGTGGGATTTTTCCAATGATTGAATTAAGATTAGGTGATGAATTTCCAAAGAATTTTATGTACAATGATTTAAAACAAATACAAGACGTTAAAATATGTGCGACTGTATAAGTAGTCTTACAATACGCACACTGTGGAGGTGCCTCACCAAGCAAGAGATGTGCATGTGTGAGTCGGCAGTGACCCACACGAAGACGAGTGATTATCACGTCTTGTCTTCTAGAAGGAAGTTGAGGCCATTTAGAAATTTTGTCTTTTACATCTCGCAATTTATTTGACTGTGTGTTTACCCAAGAATTCTGCCATTTAGAGTGAACTAAATCTTTGATGTAAATTTTCAGGTCAGGATAAGGAAGGCCAGTGTTCAGATAGTTTTCTGCAGACTTGGCAGCTATATCCACAAGTTCATTTCCTTTGATGCCGACATGAGAGGGAACCCAGCTAAAAATTAACGAGATTCCCTTGGAATTAAGATTGGTTATTAAAGTGAGAATTTTGAAAATAATAGGGTTATTACAATTAGGAGAGATTAATGAATTTAAAACACTTTGAGAGTCGGTATAGATAATGAAATTTTTACTATTGTGGTGTGTCATTTCCTCTAAAGCCTTCAAAATAGCAAAGGCTTCAGCGGAAAATATGGAGAGTTTAGAATGTAGTCTATAGCTATTGATGTTTTCTTCGATACTGTATGCACAGCTAACAAAGTTTGTGGATTTGGAGCCATCAGTAAAAACAGAGTGTAAGTTTGTAAAGTATTGTTTGTGATCTTGAAATATTTGTTGGTATATGTTATTATCAGTTGAACTTTTTTTCAAATGATTTAAAAGGGTTAATTATAGTGAAATTAGGAGTGTACCATGGAGGAATTCTAAATATCTGTGGGAATAGTATTAATATTGTCAAAGTTAAGATCTATTAAAATTCCTTTTTATCCTTCCCTGGAAAGGCAGAACACAAGAAGGTCTAGCATCATAGAGCCGTGTGAGGTAAGGATTGAGAGTAAGCTGATGAATAGGATGATTGACATATGATGCTGTTCTGAAGTAGTACTGTAGACACAGCACCTGACGACGTAATTCAAGAGGAGCCTCACAGCAGTCAAACATAGAGACTTTCTATAGGTTGGTTGGTTGGTTGGTTGGTTGAAGCTTAATGGCGCTAATTCCTCTAGGGACAAACTGCGCCAAACAAGATGAGGAAATAAACCAAAGACGAAATTTAGAAAAAATTTTGACAAAAGATAAAAAGACAGGATTAAAAACAGATTAAAGTAACAAGAGAAAAAAAATATTACATAGAACAGAAAACACGAAAACAAATTGAGTTATATACAGATTAACAAGATTTGAAAATTGAATGAATTGAAAATTGAAAGATTAAAAATTGAAAATTAGAAAATTGAAACACAAACAAAAATCATATTTCGGTATAAAATCCAGATTGACGAAGAAAGGGGAACAAGTTTGGATGTGGAGTTTCCCCAATGATTAAATTAAGATTAGGAGATGGATTACCAAAAAATTTTATATACATTAATTTACAACAAACACAGGATGTTAAAATATGTGCGACTGTGTAAGGAGTCTTGCAATACGCACACTGTGGAGGATCTTCACCCAGCAAGAGATGGACATGGGTGAGTCTGCAATGACCCACTCGTAGACGAGTGAGTATTACATCTTGTCTCCTAGAAGGGAGTTGGGGCCACTTGGTAATTTTTAATTTTACTTCTCGCAATTTATTTGACGACACGTTATTCCAACAGTTCTGCCATTTAGCATGTATTAATTCTTTGATGTAATTTTTTAAGTCGGAGTAAGGAATACCAGAATTAATGTAATTAGTAGCAGATTTTGCAGCTTTATCAACAAGTTCGTTGCCTTTGATGCCAACGTGAGCGGGAATCCAGCTAAAAATTAACGAGATTCCCATGGATGTAAGGTTAATTATTGCAGAAATTATTTTCAAAATGAGAGGGTTCTGAGTATCAGGAGAGAGCAAAGAATGTAAAACACTTTGAGAATCTGTATAAATAATAAAATTTTTACTATTGTGGTGTATCATTTCCTCTAAAGCCTTCAATATGGCAAAGGCTTCAGCAGAAAAGATGGAGAATTTGGGATGTAATTTGTAGCTATAGATATTTTCCTCGATAATATAGGCACAGCTGACAGAGTTTGTGGATTTTGAACCATCAGTGTAAACAGGAGTGTAAGTTTTAAAATATTGTTTGTGATTTTCAAAAATTTGTTGATAAACAATATCAGGAGTTGAACTTTTATCAAATGATTTAAAAGGGTTAATGACGGAAAAGTTAGGAGTGTACCAGGGATATATTCTATTATTTGCTTGCAGGATTTCAATATTATCTAAATTTATGTCTTTTAGAATAACTTTTATTCTCTCCTGGAAAGGTAGAACAGAGGAAGATCTGGCATTATAGAGACGTCGAAGGTAGGGATTAAGGGTATGACTATGAACGGGATGATTTACATAAGATAGGGTTCTGAAGTAATATTGTAAGGATAAAACGTGTCGTCGCAATTCAAGGGCAGCTTCACAGCAGTCAACGTAGAGACTTTCTACGGGAGAGGTTCTGAAAGCCCCTGAGCACAAACGAAGAGCAGAATGGTGAACGGTGTTCAACTTTTGTAGTACAGAAATGCGTGCAGACCCATAGATAGAACATCCATAATCCAGTTTTGAACGGATAACAGCACGGTAAATCTTAAGTAGGGAATCCCGATCAGCCCCCCAGGATGTTTTAGAGAGAACTTTTAATATGTTAAGTTTCCGTTCGCAGTTATTTCGCAAATTTCTAATATGGGATGCAAATGTGAGTTTTTTATCAAAAATTAGGCCGAGAAAATTTACTTCATCTACTATTTTTATCTTATTACCATATAACTGGATTTCTGGATCAGGGTGCAAACTTCTTTTTTTACAAAAATGCACACAACGGGTCTTTGAACTAGAAAAATTGAAACCGTTTTCGCTCGCCCACTTACTAACTTTGTTAACTGCATTCTGGAGTTGTCTATTAATGAACCTCATATCAGCTCCTTCACAAGAAATATGGAGGTCGTCCACATACAAGCTTCCTTTAACAGAGGAAGGTATTTCATTTAAAATCCCGTTTATTGCTACAATAAACAAGGTCACACTTAACACGCTTCCCTGAGGGACCCCCTCTTCTTGGATGAAATTGCGAGAAAGAGAATTTCCAATGCGAACTTTGAATTTCCTTAAAGCCAAAAAATTTTGTATAAAAATAGGCATATTGCCACGCAACTCTAAATTATAAAGGTTCTGTAAAATGCCATGCCGCCAAGTGCGGTCATATGCCTTTTCAATATCAAAGAAAACAGAAACCAGATGATTTCTTTTAACGAAAGCATTCCGGATTCTGGTTTCTAAGTCTGTCATATTGTCTAAAGTGCCCCTTCCACGACGGAAACCGCTCTGGCACTTGGATAGACAGTTGTTTTCCTCCAGGTAATAAATAAGACGAACGTTAATCATTTTTTCTAGAATCTTGCACAAACAGTTCGTCAAAGCAATTGGACGGTAGCTGAGAGGATTCGTGGGTTCTTTATCAGGTTTGAGTATGGGGTTTACAATAGCCTCTCTCCATGAAGAAGGAAAGGTATGTTCTCTCCAGATCCTATTGTATAATTTTAGCAAATTAGATATGGAAGCTGTAGAAAGATTTTTTATCATTGTGTAAGATATATTATCAGGACCAGAAGCAGACTTGTGAATGTTCTGTAAGGCTCTATTTAATTCAATAATGGTAAAATCTGTATTGTAAGAAAAATTTTCTTTTGTTTTGAAATTTATGGGTTTTTTCTCGATTACGGTTTTGAGTTTTATGAAAGAAGGTGAACTATTTAAAGAAGAAGAGATATTGGCTAATGATGAGGCTATTGTGTTGGCTATGTCATCAGGAGAAGAAATAGAGGTATTATTGTAATGTAAAATGGGAATCTGATGGTTTGGGTAAATGCCATAACAACGGTTAACTTTATCCCATAAGTCTTTACTAGAAAGGGTGTTAGAAATACTATTAACATAGTTAATCCACGAATCTCTCTGGCTACGTCTTAAAGTGCGACGGAAAATACTTTTGCACTTTTTATAATTTATGAGGTTTTCAGTGGTAGGATTTCGTTTAAACACTGAAAACGCTTTCCTTTTTTCCTTATAAGTCATACTGCATTCTTGGTTCCACCATGGCTTAGTTTGCTTGTGAGGACGACAGGATGATTTTTTGATAGAAAGATCAGCTGCAAAAATTATTGTATCAGTTAGCTGTTTCACTGCTTCGTCAATGGTGTTATTTACGACCATTTCTGTAGAGATAGTAGCAAAGGTACGGAATTTATTCCAATCAGCGGATCCTAGAATATAACGAGGTACCCGCTGTTTGGTATGGGAGCTATTTTTATGAGTTAAAATAATAGGAAAGTGGTCACTATTAAAAAGGTACGACTCTACATGGAAATTCCAAAAAGGAAAAACTTCAGGGCTGCAGATTGCTAAGTCTAGAGAGTGAAAGTTCTTGTGGGTGAATGTAGGTAAGTAAGCTGGTCTTTATTGAAAATGCAGAGATCATGATCGGAAATTAGTTTTTCAATTTGACGACCCCTTTTATTAAAGTTGGGGCTACCCCACAATGGACTGTGGCCATTCAGGTCGCCGACAATAATAAAAGGAGCAGGTAGTTGTGTTATTAGGTTATTTAGAGCATTTTGGTTAATTTTAACATTTGGAGGGAGATAGAGGTTGCAGACAGTTATTAGAGTATGTACATGTATCTGTATAGCTATGGCTTGGAGCTCAGTGTTAATGCTTAAAGTAGTAGAAGGGTAGTCATGAGACGTGAAGAGGGCTACACCACCACAAACCCTGCCCCCTTCGACGTAATCTTTTCTGAATGTTGTGTAACGTTTTAATTTAGCTGATTTATTTTTGTCCAGAAGTGTCTCTTGGATTGCAAAGCAAAAAGGTTGGTACTTATTAACGAGGTCTCTAATATCGGAGACGTGACATTTGAAGCCATGGCAGTTCCAAGATAAAAGCGCCATTGTTAAAAGTGGGGGAAAAAAGGAAATCAAGTTAGGCAGGTAAGGTCTTAGCCCACATGCCCTCCGTGTCTGAGAGATCCGTCAACATTTCCTCTTCAGACGTAATATACACTTTAATTGAGTCCTCCTCAGCATTTGAATTTTTTAGGAAATCCTTTTTTAACATTTTGCATTTTAAAGGCTTAGATGATTCGTCGTCGTCAAAGTCTTCCAGAAGCTGAACACTCTTATTTTTAATTTTTTCTTTGAGTCTTGCTGCTGAAATTTTTTGATGTTTTAGGAATTTTTTGTTTAGGTGCGAAACTAGTACTCTTTGACTTTAGCAGTAATTTATTAGAAGCATTAGTTTTGGGGGTTAGTTTATTTTTAGGTAATCTTTCATTAATTGGTTTTTGTACAAAAACGTTTTCAACACTTATAGATTTATTTTCAAGTTTTGGTGGAGAAACACGAGAAGATTTTGGACTATTAGGTGCGAGTGACTTATTTTCAGTTTGGGTACTGACTGATCTGCATTGCTTTACGGCTGCAGCAAAGGTGATTCCGGGTCTAGGAGTCCGTCCATCAACACGTTTTCTAGCCTCTGTATATGAGATGTTATCCTTCACTTTTATTGTTTGTATTTCTTTTTCTAAAATCCACTTAGGGCAAGAGCGCGAATAAGCAGGATGGTCCCCTTTGCAGTTGATGCATTTGAATTTTGACTTGCAATCAACGCCGTCGTGGCCAACTTCTGCACAACGAGGACAGGTAATGGATCCACGACAAGATGTTTTGGAATGTCCAAAACGTTGGCATTGAAAGCAACGCAGTGGACTGGGAACAAAAGGACGTACAGGACATCGTAGGTATCCTGCATTAATATGTGAAGGCAGGGATGGGGTGTTAAATGTTAGAATCAAATGTTTAGTTGGCAATACTTTTCCATCGCGACGTATGGTAATGCGGCGAACTCCACAGACATGCTGTTCTTTTAAGCCATCTAGTATCTCTTCCTCGGGAACATGGTAGAGTTCTCCCTCCGAGATTACACCTCTGCTGAAATTTAATGTGCTATGGGGAGTTATTTTGACTGGGATATTACCAAATTTGTTGAGTTTTGTTAAATTTTCGGCTTGTTTCGCGTCTTTCACTTCTATGAGCAAGACACCTGATCTAAGTTTTTTCATAGTTTTGACTTCTCCGACATGTGATGTTATGCATTTATGAATTAGAAAAGGGGAGACAGCTGAAAAGCTTCCCTCCTCTTTCTGTGCAACAAAGAATCTAGCCTTATTCAAATTGACATTTGCTACGTGCCCCTTTTGACCCAAGGGGAGAGGTTGTGGGGGGGTTGAAGATTCCATAATGAAAAGGAAGTTGTTCAGATCCCGGCGGCACCACCCACCATGGAGCCCAACAAGGGGATGCTAAACGCTCCCAAAAAGGGACAAAAAGTCGCACCAGTGCTAACCGGGATCTATACGCGCACAGCTACCCCTTAAGCAGCCTCGACCAATTAAAGTGCCCAGCAGGTAACCGATTGCTTGGCCCAGGCCAGTGACAAAAGTCGTCCGACCAGCCGATTGATGTAGACGGGACCATTCTACACCACCCGTTTACCCGAAGCAGGGGCCAAAGTAATGTGTTGGTTTCCCTCAATTACCAGGATCCCCCTTTCCGGGGACACGGGTCTCCACGCACGGCAAACACGTGGGTGGTTAACAAATCGCGAGATGTAGTGTTCAGAAAGGGAACACAACATATCGCGATAAGCCCTCACCTCCGAAAAGGTAACCACATTGAGGGAGAAAGGAAGAAAAAAGGAAGAGAAGAGGAAAAGAGGAAAGAAAAGGAAAAGAACAAAAGATCGCTGGGGTACCTCGGGATTGCGACACCCGTGTTTACCTAAAGTAGGTAAACCCCCTGAGGGGGCAGTCAACATAGAGACTTTGTATAGGAGATGTTCTGAAAGCCCCTGAGCATAATCTGAGAGCAGAATGGTGAATGGTATTCAGCTTTTTCAGAACAGAAACACGGGCTGACCCATAAACAGGACATCCGTAGTCCAGTTTGGAGCGGATGAGAGCATTATAGATCTTAATTAGGGAAGCCCGATCAGCTCCCCAGTAGGTCTTCGAAAGGACTTTTAGAATGTTGAGCTTCCTTTCGCAATTTTTCCGCAATTTTTTTCCGCAATTTTGCGATATGAGGTGCAAAAGTAAGTTTTTTGTCAAAGATGACGCCGAGAAATTTCACCTCATTCACAATGGTGATCTTATTACCAAGAAACTGGATTTCAGGGTCGGGGTGCAGACTTCTTTTTTTACAAAAATGCACGCAGGATGTCTTTGAACTAGAAAAGCTGAAACCATTCTCGCTCGCCCACTTACTGATCTTGTTAACTGCAGTTTGAAGTTGTCTATTTATATATCTCATATCAGCTCCATCACATGAGATGTGGAGGTCGTCAACATATAAACTCCCCTTTACAGAGGGTGGTATCTCATCAAGAATCCCATTAATTGCTACGATAAATAAAGTAACACTCAACACGCTTCCCTGAGGAACCCCTTCTTCTTGTGTAAATGTGCGAGATAAGTGACTTCCTATACGAACTTTGAAAGTCCTTAATGCCAAGAAATTTTGTATGAATATAGGCATATTTCCACACAGCCCTAAATCGTAAAGCTTCCGTAAAATACCATGACGCCAAGTGCGGTCATATGCCTTTTCTATGTCAAAGAAAATGGAAACCAGATGGTTTCTTTTAACGAAAGCATTCCGGATTCTGGTTTCCAGGTCAATCATGTTGTCTAGCGTGGCCCTTCCACGACGGAAACCACTCTGGAAATTAGATAGGCAATTATTATCATCCAGATAATGCATAAGACGAACATTTATCATTTTTTCAAATATTTTGCATAGACAGTTCGTCAAAGCAATTGGACGGTAACTGAGAGGATTCGTGGGATCTTTATCAGGTTTTAGAATGGGGATAACAACAGCCTCCCTCCACGAGGAAGGAAAGCTATGTTCTTTCCAGATCCTATTGTAAAGTGATAACAGATTGGACAATGAATTTGTGGAAAGATGTTTTATCATTTCATAAGAGATATTGTCAGGACCAGCAGAAGTTTTATGGGTATGATGCAGAGCTGTATTTAATTCAAAAATGGTAAAATTCCTATTGTAATCAAAGCTTTCTTTAGTTTTAAAGTTTATGGGTTTTTTCTCGGCAAGGCTTTTGAGTTTCATAAAAAAGGGTGAGTAATTTGAGGATGAAGAGGTTTCAGCTAGCGATGAGGCTATTGTGTTGGCAATATCAGCAGGAGAAGATATTAAGTTATTATTGTAATTTAAAATGTGAATTTGGTTGTTTGGGTAAACGCCACAATAACGCTTGACTTTTGCCCATAAATCTTTACTGGAAATAGGTGAAGAAATACTGCTAATATAGTTAATCCACGAATCTCTCTGGCTACGTCTTAAAGTGCGACGGAAAATGCTTTTGCACTTTTTATAGGCAATGAAGTTTTCAGTGGTTGGATATCGTTTGAACACTGAAAACGCTTTTCTTTTCTCCTTGTAAGTCTGTCTACAGTCTTCGTTCCACTACGGCTTTGTTTGCTTATAACTATGGCAGGAAGATTTTGCAATAGAAGCGTCGGCTGCAGAAACTATTGTATTAGAAATTTCATGAACTGCTTGGTCAATATTGTTATTTTCGACCATGTCTGGAGAGATATTAGCTAGGGTGCGGAATTTTTTCCAATCAGCGGAACCAAGTATGTAACGAGGCAGCCGCTGACTGCCATGAGAGCCAAAATTATGCGTTAAGATAATGGGAAAATGATCACTATTGTACAGGTAGGAATCTACATTAAATTTCCAAAAAGGAAATATTTGAGGACTACAGAGTGCCAAATCTAATGAGTGAAAGGTTTTGGTGTGCAAGCACTTGTTATTTTCTAAATAGTGCATGAGGCGAGCATTAATCATTTTTTCCATGATTTTACACATGCAACTTGTGAGAGCAATGGGGCGATAGCTCTGAGGATTCGTTGGATCTTTCCCAGGCTTTAAAATAGGAATAATGGCAGCTGTTCTCCAAAGGGTGGGAAAAGAGTGTTCATGCCAGATTCTATTGTACAAAATTAGTAGGTTTGAAAGTGAAGAAAGGGACAAGTTTTTTAACATAGAGTAGGAAATTAAATCTGGACCACATGAAGTCTTATGAGTACTTTTTAGTGCTGTGTTGAGTTCCTTTAAAGTAAAGCTATTGTTGTAGGGAGAACGAGTTTTAGAGAGAAAGTTTATCTTCTTTTTCTCTGCTATTGTTTTTATGGCTTTAAAAGTGGATGAGTAGTTTGAACTGCAGGAAATATCAGCAAAAGTGGAGGCAATGGTATTGGCAATATCTTTAGTAGAGGAAATAATTTGACTGTTATTACGTAGAATGGAAATTTGATTGTTAGGAAACACCCCAGAACACCGCTTCACCTTATCCCACAGTATTTTACTGCTAACAGAGGAATTAATACTGTTAACATAATTATTCCACGAATTCTTCTGGCTTCTCCTTAAAGTGCACCGGAATAATGCTTTATATTTTTTATATGCAACAAGGTTATCCGCAGTCGGATACCTTTTAAAAATATTAAAGGCTTTCCTCTTCTCCTTATAAGTTCTCCTGCAGTCCTCATTCCACCAAGGCTTAGATTGCTTACGAGGATACCCCGAAGTCTTCCGAATAGTGGCATCAGCAGCAGATATAATGGTATTAGTAACCATGTTAACAGATTCATCAATAGAGGCATTTTCTACCATTGTTTGGGTAATGCTTGCAAGGTTACTGAAAGCTTTCCAGTCAGCAGAGTGGAGTATGTACCGGGTTACTTCAAAGTTATGTTTAGTGTTTAACATGTGCGTTAGAACTATAGGAAAATGGTCACTATTGTGCAAGTAAGAATCGACAGAGAAACGCCAGTGAGGAAAAGTAGAAGGGGAGCATATGGCAAGATCAAGGGAATGGAAGCTTCTGCTAGGAGAGTGAAAGTAAGTTTTCTCATCCCTGTTAAAAAGGCAGAGGTCGAGTTCAGAAAGGACCTTTTCAATTTGCTTGCCACGGTGGTTGAGGTCAGGACTACCCCAAAGAGGGCTATGGCCGTTAAAGTCACCAAGTATAATGAAAGGCACGGGAAGCTGATTTATTAAGTTATAAAGAGAATTCTGAGAAATAGAGGTATTTGGAGGTAAATATAAGCTGCATATAGTGACCAGGGAGTGAATGTGAATTTGGACAGCAACTGCTTGCAAATCGCTATTAATATGAAATGGGCAAGAGGGGTAGTCATGAGACACGAATAGAGCAACACCACCAGAAACTCGTTCACCACTGTCATTGTCTTTCCTAATCGTGCTGTACCGACGTAATTTTGCTGTCTGCGAAGTACGAAGGAACGTTTCTTGGACTGCAATACAAGCCGGATGGTAGGTATTAACAAGGTCCCTCAGTTCCGAGACGTGCTGTTTAAGGCCGTGGCAATTCCACGACACGAGAGCCATAAAGAAAGAGAAAAAGGGGGAGAAAAGCTGAAATATCACCGAGTGGCACCAGAGGCCTCCGCCTCTGAGCTGGAGGTGCTTTCCATCACCATATCCTCATCGGGGGATACGTAAAATTTTACGGAATCATCCGAATTCCTCATACTAGTCTCCGAACCTGGTCTGTTTTTAAGGAAGTCTTTTTTGGTTAATTGTTTCGTAAGTACTGGTTGAGATTTGAGTTTCTTTTTTACTTTCGTCGGGGGTTTGGTTATAGCCTTTTTAGATTGGCTAATTGTAGTACAGGAAGGATTTTCTTTTGAAGAAACTGGGTTTTTGGGTTTTGTGCAATAGGTCTGTACAGAATTCTTTTCATGTGACTTTATATTTTGGGTAGGTTTATTATTTAAGACGTTGGCTTGTGACAAATCTGTCTGAGTAGCTGTTGATGCTAACGTTTTGGATGATAATGCTGACGAATAAGAAATGCCAGATCTAGGTATGCGGGACATGATAAGCCTGCGCGCTTCAACGTAAGGAAGACCCTTCTCAGCTTTAAGGGACTGAATCTCCTTCTCAGTCTGCCAAGATGGACAAGAACGAGAAAAGGAAGGGTGTTGCCCTTTGCAATTGACACATAAAGGAGGGGCATTGCAGTTTTCGCTGTCATGTCCCACCACAGCGCAGCGAGCGCAGGTAAGGGACCCACGACAAGACAGCTTAGAATGTCCAAAACGTTGACACTGGAAACAACGGAGTGGATTAGGGATATAAACTCTGACTGGACAGTGGAGGTATCCAGCAGATATATGGGCAGGAATTGTCGGAGTACTAAAGGTAAGTATTAAGTGTTTTGTAGGGAGAATCTCCCCATTCCGCCGAATGGTTATTCTGCGAACTGCGCACACATTTTGCTCTCGTAGGTTTTCGAGAATCTCACTCTCGCTGGTGCGTAATAAGTCTATTTCAGAAATGACGCCACGAGAGAAATTCAGAGATCTATGCACAGTAACGGAAACGGGAATATGACCAAGGGCGGTACTTTTAGATAGTACCTGGGCTTGTTTAGAGTTTTTTACCTCAACCAAAAGCTCACCAGATTTTAATTTTTTGACCGATTTAACGTCACCTACTACGGATGTAAGACATTTATGTATTACAAAAGGGGATATATTGTCAAAACTGCCTTCATTCATTTTAATATTGAAAAATCTTGCATTACTAATAGAGATCTGATCCGTTTGTTGTGAATTGGGGGGAGTGTGTGAAAAAGCCATAATAAGGAAAAGTAAATTCGGATCCCGGCGGCACCACCCACCACGGAGCCCAACAAGGGGATGCAGACCTGCACCAGTGCTGACCAGGATCTATACGCTCACAGGTACTCCTGAAGCCACTACCACCCTTAACGCAATGGCCCAGAAAGCACGCCGCTCACTTAGCCCAAGCCGAGAACAAAGTTAACGACCAGCCGATTGATACACATGGGCCAGAGTGTACCACCCGTTTACACGAAGCCGAGGCCAAAGCAACGTGTTGAAGATTCCCCGCCCAAATGGAAATTCCATAAAAGATGATTTCCCCCACGGGAAATCCCCTCAATTACCAGGACCCTCATTTCCGCGGACACGGGTCTCCACGCACGGCAAACACGTGGGTAGTTAACAGTTCGCGAGAGGCTATGTTCAGAACGGAACATAGCATCGCGAGAAAAGCCCTCACCTCCGAAGAGGTAACCACAACGAGGGAGAAAAAAGAAGGATAAAGTAGGAGACAAGAGGAGAGGAGACGGAAAAAAGAGTAAAGTTCGCTGGGGTACCTCGGGATTGCGACACCCGTGTTTACCTAAAGAAGGTAAACCCCCTGAGGGGTTATCCTGACTTGAAAAATTACATCAAAGATCTTTTACACGATAAATGGCAGATCTCTTGGGATAACATATCTTCAAATAAACTGCGGGAAATCAAAACCAAGATAATTAAATGGCCTCAACTCCCTTCTAGGAGACATGACGTAATACTCACTCGTTTACGAGTGGGTCATTGCAGACTCACCCATGCCCATGTCTTGCTCGGTGAAGCTCCTGCACAGTGTGCGTATTGCAAGACACCTTACACAGTCGCACATATTTTAACCTCTTGTGTTTGTTTAAAATCAATGTATATAAAATTTTTTGATAATCCATCGCCGAATCTTAATTTAATCATCGGGGAAGCTCCACATCCAAACTTGTTCCCCTTTCTTCGTCAATCTGGTTTTTATACTGAAATATGATTTTTGTTTGTGTTTCAATTTTCTAATTTTCAATTTTTAATCTTTCAATTTTCAATTCTTGTTAATCTGTATATAACTTAATTTTTATTTGTGTTTTATGTTGTTTGTTTTATATTTATAATTGCTTTAATCTGTTTTTGAGCCAATTTTTTTTTTCATCTTGTTTGGCGCAGTTTGTCCCTAGAGGATTTAGCGCCATTAAACTTCAATCAACCAACCAACCATCTATTACGCCCTGTGCTGAGGAGGGTCCTCTGGACGCGTCTAAGGGAACCACTGTTGACAACGATGTTAGCAACTCACCAGTTTG
>JAGEOH010000569.1:0-15000 GCA_032207245.1 Pardosa pseudoannulata
TAATGATATTTTAAATATTTCACTGTAAAGTTTTCAAACGTGAAGCTATTTTTTCTTTGAGTATTAAACCACAATATAAAAATATTTTTGAAATATGTGTAAAAGAAAAAGTTTAAGTTTTTCACGACTATTTCAAATGTTTTTAATGGTCCAAGTGACGTCAAGTGTCAACTCCTAAAACATTTAATTGTTAATGCATTTTTAACATGCTCCTTATTAGTAATAATATTACATAAATTTGGTTTGGTTTTGGAGCGCTACGGCCTACTCTTTGCAACAAGAGGGCTAATAACCGGGACCTACTGCTTAAAGCCGATTCCGAACGGCTACGAACATCCATGCCATAGTGGGACTTGAAACCACGAACTCCGGTTCCGAAGGCCAGCACCCTAACCCTTCGGCCATCGTTCGGCTATTACATAAGTACATAAGGCATTAAGGCAACAGTGGACTTTTAGAGCAAACTTTTTTTTTAAATGAATTTCCTTGATTGACTATGTTATTAGTACTATTGATATATAAATATTTTAAAAATTTGAAGGCAAAATATTAATTAGCTTTGGAGTTATTAATTATTAATTGTTTCATAATTAGCTTAATTGGAAATGCTCCAGGTGCATCAACTGAGCATAAAATATTATAAAAAAATTTAAGTATACCTTATAGACTTTAGAAAAAAATGTAGTTGTTTCCATAAACATTCATAGAAAATATAAAGAGAAAATAATAATAATTATGATGATGATACCCATATTTTGCAGAATAAACAGCTATAGCGGTTAATTAAAATGCATAACTAACATATTATATGCTTCAAAACATACCCGTTTCAACTAGACTTTATTTTATAAACTCTAACGTAAATAATACTGGAATTTCAGAGACAATGATCTATTTTCAATGCGCCTGGAATACTTTAAACATTTGTAATACATGAAAATTTTACTTCTGAGTAAACAGCATTTGAAGTTATTATTGCTATACCCATAAGTAATGATAAGCTTATTATACCCATAATAATGATAAAATGATGGGAATGAAAAAATTCTTTTTGCTCCGTATTCCTAATGATATATTCTTTCACTATTCACTAATATCGAAAATTCAAATTTTCCGTCGATTTTAGCCAATTTAAAAGTCAACCATCGCCTTAAAATTCATAAAAAAAAAACTTTTGATCAAAATAGAAAGCCTTTAAAAAATCATTCTTTAAAATTTTCCCAGTGATCCCTTTGCATAGTAATTAACTTTCTTAACACCTTTTTCTTTTTTTTCAAACAGGAGTTTAATTTTCTATCGAAATTTATTCATGATAGTTAAAGTTTATATAAAATAATTGCTTGAATTTGTCAACTGTTTAATCACTGATGTACTGTAACTGGACAAAATACTAACAATGTATAAAAGTCTACAATATTGAATGATTAGCACTTTAACATGGAAAGTCAAGGAATTTGGAAAAAATAGTAGTCACGGAACATTTTTAAATGGCTAATAAGAGGGAAAACAAGCATGAAACTGGAAAACATGACTAACTTCTAAAGTTAAATCTTCTACTGTTAGGAAACAGAACGATAATTCATTTGAAAAGATTTTACTAAATTATGAACATAGTACGTAGCTGGAAATTTATAGAATGAAACAAAAATCTTCTTTCGTAATCGTTTAAAAGTTTTCTGTAATAGTCTCCTTTCCAATACATCAACTTATTACATTAAATAAGTTGATATATACATTAATACATCGAAAAGAACAAAATTATTAGCTTTAAATTTATGTATGTTTAATGCTCAATTCCAAATAATTATTTCTATAGTCATTATATTGCATGAGTAGAAAGAAAATGCCAGAGGAACAGTATAATTAATGAGTTTTATTACTTTAGTAACTTGAGTAATTAAGTTTTAGTATTTGAGTAATGTTCAAATAAGCTATCGATGTTAATTTATAGATAGCATTATAACAACATGTTTTTTGGTATTTGTTTCTCTACTATTACAACATAAAAAATAAAAGGATAATTTATGTGTTTAAAATGCTTTCTCGTAATTATACGAAATTTAACTTCCCTGTCATTCACATTATCCTAAATCATCTTTCTGTACATCATATGTCAATATTTTTTCTCTGTCTAGACTAATAAATTAGGTAATATGGAAAAAGTTAAAGCGGCATGTACTTTTGACGGGTCAATAATAATTTAGAATATTAAGGCAAATGTATAAATTATATTGAATTAATGCATTGCATCTATAACATCAGCACAAATAGATAAAGAATAAATGTAGCCAGTAAATACGTTTTTAAAATTTAAATTTAAGCTCTTTAAATTAAAAAAATTAGATTAAAGCAAGTTTCAAAGAAAAGCTTATAAAGTTTATGTATTTAAAAATTCAAAATATAATGAAAAATATTTTCTCTCTTTATGCCTCAACCGTACTTCTGAGTCTACTTTTATTTATTAACAAGAATATAAATTTATTAAGTAAATAAAAAATAATTAAAGAAGAATAAAAAAATAATAAGAGAAAGCAGTTGTTCAAAAAAAATTGCTCAAAATCATACTTCTAAATTTACTTTTATTTGTAACTTGTTAAAATAATTATAAGTTTATCAAATACATAAAAAGTTATTATAAATAATAAATAATTATAATTATATATAATTAGTAGTTCTTTAAATTAACAAAGTAATTATATAGATTTTAGTAAGGTTCAAGAAAGATCTAAAATAATTCTTCAGTTCCAAATTTCTAACATAATAAGTATTTAATACTCTATGTCACATCAATACTTCTCTATCGACTCTTATTTATCCATTGGTGAAAAACATAAAATTTTCAAATAAATAAGAAATAATAAAATACGTTTTTAATATGCAAATTTAAGCTCTTTATATTTAAAAAAAAATTAGATTGATGCAAGTTTCAAAGAAAACCTTATAAAGTTTATGAATTTAAAAATTTAAAATATAATAAAAAATAATTTATGTCTTTATGCCTCAACCACACTTTTGAGTCTACTTTTACTTATTAGCAAAAATATAAATTTATTAAGTAAATTAAAAAATAGTTATAGAAGAATGAATAATAATAATAATAAAAAAAGCAGTTGTAATAAAAAAAAATTTCTCAAAACCATACTTCTGAATTTACTTTTATTTATTTCTTGTTAAAATAATTATAAGTTTATCAAATACATAAAAAGTAATTATAAATAATAAATAATTATAATTAAACTGTAATTCGTACTTCCTCCAATTAACAAAGTAATTATATAGATTAAAGTAAGAATCAAGAAACAGCTAAAATACTACTTCAATTAGAAATTCCTAATAAATAATAAATAAAATTAATTAACACTCTATGTCACAACAACTTCTGCATCTACTTTTATTTATCACTTGGTGAAAAACATAAATTTTTAAATAAATAAGAAATAATTATATACGTTTTTAAACTGCAAATTTAAGTTTTTTTATATTTTAAAGAAATTAGATTAATGCAAGTTTCAAAGAAAAGTTATTATAAAGTTTATGTATTTAAAAATTCAAAATATAATAAAAAATATTTTCTCTCTTTATGTCTCAACCATACTTCTGAGTCTACTTATTTATTAGCAAAAATTTCAATTTATAAATATATTAACTAAATAAAAAATAAATATTTAAGAATAAATTAATAATAACAGAAAGCAGTTGTACTACCATACTTCTGAATTTACTTTTATTTATTCCTTGTTAAAATAATTTTAATTTTATCAAATATATAAAAAGTAATTATAAATATTAAATAATTATAATTCAAATGTAATTCGTAGTTCCTTAATTAACAAAGTAATTATGTATTAAAGTAAGAATCAAGAAAGAGCAAAAATATTACTTCAATTGTAAATAAATAATATATTATAAATAACATTAATTAACACTCTATGTCACAACAATACTTCTGCATCTACTTTTATTTATCCATTGGTGAAAAACATAAAATTTTCAAATAAATAAGAAATAATAAAATACGTTTTTAAAATGCAAATTTAAGCTCTTTATATTTAAAAAAATTAGATTAATGCAAGTTTCAAAGAAAAGCTTATAAAGTTTATGAATTTAAAAATTCAAAATATAATGAAAAATATTTTCTCTCTTTATGCCTCAACCATACTTCTTAGTCTACTTTTATTTATTAGCAAAAATATAAATTTAAAAATATATTAACTAAATAAAAAAATAATTATAGAAGAATAAATAATAATAACAGAAAGCAGTTGTACTACCATACTTTTTGACGTTACTTTTATTTATTGCTTGTTTAAATAATTTTAAATTTATCAAATACATAACAAGTAATTATAAATAATAAATAGTTATAATTAAATGTAATTCGTAGTTCCTTAAATTAACAAAGTAAGTAATTATGTATATTAAAGTAAGACTCAAGAAAGAGCAAAAATATTACTTCAATTAGAAATTCCTAATATATTATAAATAACATTAATTAACACTCTATGTCACAACAATACTTCTGCATCTACTTTTATTTATCCATTGGTGAAAAACATAAAATTTTCAAATAAATAAGAAATAATAAAATACGTTTTTAAAATGCAAATTTAAGCTCTTTATATTTAAAAAAATTAGATTAATGCAAGTTTCAAAGAAAAGCTTATAAAGTTTATGAATTTAAAAATTCAAAATATAATGAAAAATATTTTCTCTCTTTATGCCTCAACCATACTTCTTAGTCTACTTTTATTTATTAGCAAAAATATAAATTTATATATATATATATTAAGTAAAGAAAAAATAACTATACAAGAATAAATATTAATAACAGAAAGCAGTTGTACAAAAAAGTTTCTCAAAACCATACTTCTGAATTTACTTTTATTTATTTCTTGTTAAAATAATTATAAATTTATTAAATACATAAAAAGTAATTATAAATAATAAATAATTATAATTAAACTGTAATTCATATTTCTTTAAAATTAAAAAAGTAATTATATAGAATTAAGTAAGATTCAAGAAAAATCTAAAATATTTCTTCAATACCAAATTTCTAACATAATAAATACTTAATACTCTATGTCACAACAATACTTCTGCATCTACTTTTATTTATCCCTTAATAAAAAACATAAAATTTTCAAATAAATAAGAAGTAATAAAATACGTTTTTAAAATGTAAATTTAAGCTCTTTATATTTAAAAAATATTAGATTAATGCAAGTTTCAAAGAAGAGCTTATTATAAAAATTATGAATTTAAAAATTTAAAATATAATAAAAATTAATTTATCTCTTTATGCCTCAACAATACTTTTAAGTCTACTATTATTTATTAGCAAGAATGTAAATTTATTAAGTAAATTAAAAATATTATAGAAATATAATAATAAACAATTATTAAAGAAGTTTCTCATATCATACTTCTGAATTTACTTTTATTTATTACTTGTTAAAATAATTATAAGTTTACATACATACATAAAGTAATTATAAATAATAAATAATTATAATTAAACTGTAATTCGTACTTCCTCCAATTAACAAAGTAATTATATAGATTAAAGTAAGAATCAAGAAACAGCTAAAATAGTACTTCAATTAGAAATTCCTAATAAATAATAAATAAAATTAATTAACACTCTATGTCACAACAACATACTTCTGCATCTACTTTTATTTATCACTTGGTGAAAAACATAAAATTTTTAAATAAATAAGAAATAATTATATACGTTTTTAAACTGCAAATTTGTTTTTTTTATATTTAAAAAAAATTAAATTAATGCAAGTTTCAAAGAAAAGCTTATAAAGTTTATGAATTTAAAAATTCAAAATATAATAAAAAATATTTTCTCTTTATGTCTCAACCATACTTCTGAGTCTACTTTTATTTATTAGCAAACATTTCAATTTATAAATATATTAACTAAATAAAAAATAATTATTTAAGAATATATAATAATAACAGAAAGCAGTTGTACTACCATACTTCTGAATTTACTTTTATTTATTCCTTGTTAAAATAATTTTAAATTTTATCAAATATATAAAAGTAATTATAAATATTAAGAAATTATAATTCAAATGTAATTCGTAGTTCCTTAAATTAACAAAGTAATTATGTATATTAAAGTAAGAATCAAGAAAGAGCAAAAATATTACTTCAATTGTAAATAAATAATATATTATAAATAACATTAATTAACACTCTATGTCACAACAATACTTCTGCATCTACTTTTATTTATCACTTGGTGAAAAACATATAATTTTAAAATAAATAAGAAATAATAAAATACGTTTTTAAAATGCAAATTTAAGCTCTTTATATTTTAAAAATATTAGATTAATGCAAGTTTCAAAGAAGAGCTTATTATAAAAATTATGAATTTAAAAATTTGAAATATAATAAAAAAATTAATTTATCTCTTTATGCCTCAACAATACTTTTGAGCTACTATTATTTATTAGCAAGAATGTAAATTTATTAAGTAAATTAAAAATAGTTATAGAAGGATGAATAATAATAACAATTGTATTAAAGAAGTTTCTCAATATCATACTTCTGAATTTATTTTTATTTCTTGTTAAAATAATTATAAGTTTATCAAATACATAAAAAGTAATTATAAATAATAAATAATTATAATTAACCTGTAATTCGTTCTTCCTCCAATTAAAAAAGTAATTATATAAGATTAAAGTAAAAATCAAGAAATAGCTAAAATATTACTTCAATTAGAAATTCCTAATAAATAATAAATAAAATTAATTAACACTCTTTCACAACCACATTCCTGCATCTACTTTTATTTATCACTTGGTGTAAAACATAAAAATTTTTAAATAAATAAGAAATAATTATATACGTTTTTAAAATGCAAATTTAAGTTTTTCTATATTTTAAAAAAAATTAGATTAATGCAAGTTTCAAAGAAAAGCTTATAAAGTTTATGAATTTAAAAATTCAAAATAATAAAAAAATATTTTCTCTCTTTATGTCTCAACCATACTTCTGAGTCTACTTTTATTTATTAGCAAAAATTTCAATTTATAAATATATTAACTAAATAAAAAATAATTATTTAAGAATAAATAATAATAACAGAAAGCAGTTGTACTACCATACTTCTGAATTTACTTTTATTTATTCCTTGTTAAAATAATTTTAATTTTATCAAATATAAAAAGTAATTATAAATATTAAATAATTATAATTCAAATGTAATTCGTAGTTCCTTAAATTAACAAAAGTAATTATTTATATTAAAGTAAGAATCAAGAAAGAGCAAAAATATTACTTCAGTTGTAAATACCTAATATTATTATAAATAACATTAATTAACACTCTATGTCACAAAAATACTTCTGCATCTACTTTTATTTATCACTTGGTGAAAAAACATATAATTTTAAAATAAATAAGAAATAATAAAATACGTTTATAAAATGCAAATTTAAGCTCTTTATATTTAAAAAAATATTAGATTAATGCAAGTTTTCAAAGAAGAGATTATTATAAAAATTATGATATTAAAAATTTGAAATATAACAAAAAAAATTAATTTATCTCTTTATGCCTCAACAATACTTTTGAGTCTACTATTATTTATTAGCAATAATGTAAATTTATTAAGTAAATTAAAAATAGTTATAGAAGGATGAATAATAATAACAATTGTATTAAAGAAGTTTCTCAATATCATACTTCTGAAATTTACTTTTATTTATTACTTGTTAAAATAATTATAAGTTTATCAAATACATAAAAAGTAATTATAAATAATAAATAATTTATAATTAACCTGTAATTCGTTTCTTCCTCAATTAACAAAGTAATTATATAGATTAAAGTAAGAATCAAGAAATAGCTAAAATATTACTTCAATTAGAAATTCCTAATAAATAATAAATAAAATTAATTAACACTCTTTCACAACCACATTCCTGCATCTACTTTTTATTTATCACTTGGTGTAAAACATAAAATTTTTAAATAAATAAGAAATAATTATATACGTTTTTAAAATGCAAATTTAAGTTTTTCTTATATTTTAAAAAAAATTAGATTAATGCAAGTTTCAAAGAAAAGCTTATAAAGTTTATGAATTTAAAAATTCAAAAATATAATAAAAAATATTTTCTCTCTTTATGTCTCAACCATACTTCTGAGTCTACTTTTATTTATTAGCAAAAATTTCAATTTATATAAATATATTAACTAAATAAAAAATAATTATTTAAGAATAAATAATAATAACAGAAAGCAGTTGTACTACCATACTTCTGAATTTACTTTTATTTATTCCTTGTTAAAATAATTTTAATTTTATCAAATATATAAAAAGTAATTATAAATATTAAATAATTATAATTCAAATGTAATTCGTAGTTCCTTAAATTAACAAAGTAATTATGTATATTAAAGTAAGAATCAAGAAAGAGCAAAAATATTACTTCAATTGTAAATACCTAATATATTATAAATAACATTAATTAACACTCTATGTCACAACAATACTTCTGCATCTACTTTTATTTATCACTTGGTGAAAAACATATAATTTTAAAATAAATAAGAAATAATAAAATACGTTTTTAAAATGCAAATTTAAGCTCTTTATATTTTAAAAATATTAGATTAATGCAAGTTTCAAAGAAGAGCTTATTATAAAAATTATGAATTTAAAAATTTGAAATATAATAAAAAAATTAATTTATCTCTTTATGCCTCAACAATACTTTTGAGTCTACTATTATTTATTAGCAAGAATGTAAATTTATTAAGTAAATTAAAAATAGTTATAGAAGGATGAATAATAATAATAACAAACAGCAATTGTATTAAAGAAGTTTCTCAATATCATACTTCTGAATTTACTTTTATTTATTACTTGTTAAAAATAATTATAAGTTTATCAAATACATTAAAAAGTAATTATAAATAATAAATAATTATAATTAACCTGTAATTCGTTCTTCCTCCAATTAAAAAAGTAATTATATAGATTAAAGTAAGAATCAAGAAATAGCTAAAATATTACTTCAATTAGAAATTCCTAATAAATAATAAATAAAATTAATTAACACTCTTTCACAACCACATTCCTGCATCTACTTTTATTTATCACTTGGTGAAAAACATAAAATTTTTAAATAAATAAGAAATAATTATATACGTTTTTAAAATGCAAATTTGTTTTTTTTATATTTAAAAAAAATTAAATTAATGCAAGTTTCAAAGAAAAGCTTATAAAGTTTATGAATTTAAAAATTCAAAATATAATAAAAAATATTTTCTCTCTTTATGTCTCAACCATACTTCTGAGTCTACTTTTATTTATTAGCAAAAATTTCAATTTATAAATATATTAACTAAATAAAAAATAATTATTTATGAATAAATAATAATAACAGAAAGCAGTTGTACTACCATACTTCTGAATTTACTTTTATTTATTCCTTGTTAAAATAATTTTAATTTTATCAAATATATAAAAAGTAATTATAAATATTAAATAATTATAATTCAAATGTAATTCGTAGTTCCTTAAATTAACAAAGTAATTATGTATATTAAAGTAAGAATCAAGAAAGAGCAAAAATATTACTTCAATTGTAAATAAATAATATATTATAAATAACATTAATTAACACTCTATGTCACAACAATACTTCTGCATCTACTTTTATTTATCCATTGGTGAAAAACATAAAATTTTCAAATAAATAAGAAATAATAAAATACGTTTTTAATATGCAAATTTAAGCTCTTTATATTTAAAAAAAAATTAGATTGATGCAAGTTTCAAAGAAAACCTTATAAAGTTTATGAATTTAAAAATTTAAAATATAATGAAAAATATTTTTCTCTCTTTATGTCTCAACCATATTTAAAGGTCTACTTTTACTTATTAGCAAAAATATAAATTTATAAATATATTAAGTAAAGAAAAAATAATTATAGAAGAATAAATAATAATAACAGAAAGCAGTTGTACTACTATACTTCTGAATTTACTTTTATTTATTGCTTGTTAAAATAATTTTAAATTTATCAAATACATAAAAAGTAATTATAAATATTAAGAAATTATAATTCAAATGTAATTCGTAGTTCCTTAAATTAACAAAGTAATTATGTATATTAAAGTAAGAATCAAGAAAGAGCAAAAATATTACTTCAATTAGAAATTCCTAATAAATAATAAATAACATTAATTAACACTCTATGTCACAACAATACTTCTGCATCTACTTTTATTTATCCATTGGTGAAAAACATAAAATTTTCAAATAAATAAGAAATAATAAAATACGTTTTTAAAATGCAAATTTAAGCTCTTTATATTTAAAAAAAATTAATTAATGCAAGTTTAGAAAAAAAGCTTATAAAGTTTATGAATTTAAAAATTCAAAATATAATGAAAAATATTTTCTCTCTTTATGCCTCAACCATACTTCTTAGTCTACTTTTATTTATTAGCAAAAATATAAATTTATATATATATATATTAAGTAAAGAAAAAATAACTATACAAGAATAAATATTAATAACAGAAAGCAGTTGTACAAAAAAGTTTCTCAAAACCATACTTCTGAATTTACTTTTATTTATTTCTTGTTAAAATAATTATAAATTTATTAAATACATAAAAAGTAATTATAAATAATAAATAATTATAATTAAACTGTAATTCATATTTCTTTAAAATTAAAAAAGTAATTATATAGAATTAAGTAAGATTCAAGAAAAATCTAACATATTTCTTCAATACCAAATTTCTAACATAATAAATACTTAATACTCTATGTCACAACAATACTTCTGCATCTACTTTTATTTATCCCTTAATAAAAAACATAAAATTTTCAAATAAATAAGAAGTAATAAAATACGTTTTTAAAATGTAAATTTAAGCTCTTTATATTTAAAAAATATTAGATTAATGCAAGTTTCAAAGAAGAGCTTATTATAAAAATTATGAATTTAAAAATTTAAAATATAATAAAAATTAATTTATCTCTTTATGCCTCAACAATACTTTTAAGTCTACTATTATTTATTAGCAAGAATGTAAATTTATTAAGTAAATTAAATTAGTTATAGAAGAATTAATAATAATAATAACAAACAGCAATTGTATTAAAGAAGTTTCTCAATATCATACTTCTGAATTTATTTTTATTTCTTGTTAAAATAATTATAAGTTTATCAAATACATAAAAAGTAATTATAAATAATAAATAATTATAATTAAACTGTAATTCGTACTTCCTCCAATTAACAAAGTAATTATATAGATTAAAGTAAGAATCAAGAAACAGCTAAAATACTACTTCAATTAGAAATTCCTAATAAATAATAAATAAAATTAATTAACACTCTATGTCACAACAACATTTCTGCATCTACTTTTATTTATCACTTGGTGAAAAACATAAAATTTTTAAATAAATAAGAAATAATTATATACGTTTTTAAACTGCAAATTTGTTTTTTTTATATTTAAAAAAAATTAAATTAATGCAAGTTTCAAAGAAAAGCTTATAAAGTTTATGAATTTAAAAATTCAAAATATAATAAAAAATATTTTCTCTCTTTATGTCTCAACCATACTTCTGAGTCTACTTTTATTTATTAGCAAAAATTTCAATTTATAAATATATTAACTAAATAAAAAATAATTATTTATGAATAAATAATAATAACAGAAAGCAGTTGTACTACCATACTTCTGAATTTACTTTTATTTATTGCTTGTTAAAATAATTTTAAATTTATCAAATACATAAAAAGTAATTATAAATATTAAGAAATTATAATTCAAATGTAATTCGTAGTTCCTTAAATTAACAAAGTAATTATGTATATTAAAGTAAGAATCAAGAAAGAGCAAAAATATTACTTCAATTGTAAATAAATAATATATTATAAATAACATTAATTAACACTCTATGTCACAACAATACTTCTGCATCTACTTTTATTTATCACTTGGTGAAAAACATATAATTTTAAAATAAATAAGAAATAATAAAATACGTTTTTAAAATGCAAATTTAAGCTCTTTATATTTTAAAAATATTAGATTAATGCAAGTTTCAAAGAAGAGCTTATTATAAAAATTATGAATTTAAAAATTTGAAATATAATAAAAATTAATTTATCTCTTTATGCCTCAACAATACTTTTAAGTCTACTATTATTTATTAGCAAGAATGTAAATTTATTAAGTAAATTAAAAATAGTTATAGAAGGATGAATAATAATAACAATTGTATTAAAGAAGTTTCTCAATATCATACTTCTGAATTTACTTTTATTTATTACTTGTTTAAATAATTATAAGTTTATCAAATACATAAAAAGTAATTATAAATAATAAATAATTATAATTAACCTGTAATTCGTTCTTCCTCCAATTAAAAAAGTAATTATATAGATTAAAGTAAAAATCAAGAAATAGCTAAAATATTACTTCAATTAGAAAATTCCTAATAAATAATAAATAAAATTAATTAACACTCTTTCACAACCACATTCCTGCATCTACTTTTATTTATCACTTGGTGAAAAACATAAAATTTTTAAATAAATAAGAAATAATTATATACGTTTTTAAAATGCAAATTTAAGTTTTTCTATATTTTAAAAAAAATTAGATTAATGCAAGTTTCAAAGAAAAGCTTATAAAGTTTATAAATTTAAAAATTCAAAATATAATAAAATATATTTTCTCTCTATATGTCTCAACCATACTTCTGAGTCTACTTTTATTTATTAGCAAAAATTTCAATTTATAAATATATTAACTAAATAAAAAATAATTATTTATGAATAAATAATAATAACAGAAAGCAGTTGTACTACCATACTTCTGAATTTACTTTTATTTATTCCTTGTTAAAATAATTTTAATTTTATCAAATATATAAAAAGTAATTATAAATATTAAATAATTATAATTCAAATGTAATTCGTAGTTCCTTAAATTAACAAAGTAATTATGTATATTAAAGTAAGAATCAAGAAAGAGCAAAAATATTACTTCAGTTGTAAATACCTAATATATTATAAATAACATTAATTAACACTCTATGTCACAACAATACTTCTGCATCTACTTTTATTTATCACTTGGTGAAAAACATATAATTTTAAAATAAATAAGAAATAATAAAATACGTTTTTAAAATGCAAATTTAAGCTCTTTATATTTTAAAAATATTAGATTAATGCAAGTTTCAAAGAAGAGCTTATTATAAAAATTATGAATTTAAAAATTTGAAATATAATAAAAAAATTAATTTATCTCTTTATGCCTCAACAATACTTTTGAGTCTACTATTATTTATTAGCAAGAATGTAAATTTATTAAGTAAATTAAAAATAGTTATAGAAGGATGAATAATAATAACAATTGTATTAAAGAAGTTTCTCAATATCATACTTCTGAATTTACTTTTATTTATTACTTGTTAAAATAATTATAAGTTTATCAAATACATAAAAAGTAATTATAAATAATAAATAATTATAATTAACCTGTAATTCGTACTTCCTCCAATTAACAAAGTAATTATATAGATTAAAGTAAGAATCAAGAAATAGCTAAAATATTACTTCAATTAGAAATTCCTAATAAATAATAAATAAAATTAATTAACACTCTTTCACAACCACATTCCTGCATCTACTTTTATTTATCACTTGGTGAAAAACATAAAATTTTTAAATAAATAAGAAATAATTATATACGTTTTTAAAATGCAAATTTAAGTTTTTCTATATTTTAAAAAAAATTAGATTAATGCAAGTTTCAAAGAAAAGCTTATAAAGTTTATAAATTTAAAAATTCAAAATATAATAAAATATATTTTCTCTCTATATGTCTCAACCATACTTCTGAGTCTACTTTTATTTATTAGCAAAAATTTCAATTTATAAATATATTAACTAAATAAAAAATAATTATTTATGAATAAATAATAATAACAGAAAGCAGTTGTACTACCATACTTCTGAATTTACTTTTATTTATTCCTTGTTAAAATAATTTTAAATTTATCAAATACATAAAAAGTAATTATAAATATTAAGAAATTATAATTCAAATGTAATTCGTAGTTCCTTAAATTAACAAAGTAATTATGTATATTAAAGTAAGAATCAAGAAAGAGCAAAAATATTACTTCAGTTGTAAATACCTAATATATTATAAATAACATTAATTAACACTCTATGTCACAACAATACTTCTGCATCTACTTTTATTTATCACTTGGTGAAAAACATATAATTTTAAAATAAATAAGAAATAATAAAATACGTTTTTAAAATGCAAATTTAAGCTCTTTATATTTTAAAAATATTAGATTAATGCAAGTTTCAAAGAAGAGCTTATTATAAAAATTATGAATTTAAAAATTTGAAATATAATAAAAATTAATTTATCTCTTTATGCCTCAACAATACTTTTAAGTCTACTATTATTTATTAGCAAGAATGTAAATTTATTAAGTAAATTAAATTAGTTATAGAAGAATGAATAATAATAACAATTGTATTAAAGAAGTTTCTCAATATCATACTTCTGAATTTACTTTTATTTATTACTTGTTAAAATAATTATAAGTTTATCAAATACATAAAAAGTAATTATAAATAATAAATAATTATAATTAACCTGTAATTCGTACTTCCTCCAATTAACAAAGTAATTATATAGATTAAAGTAAGAATCAAGAAATAGCTAAAATATTACTTCAATTAGAAATTCCTAATAAATAATAAATAAAATTAATTAACACTCTTTCACAACCACATTCCTGCATCTACTTTTATTTATCACTTGGTGAAAAACATAAAATTTTTAAATAAATAAGAAATAATTATATACGTTTTTAAAATGCAAATTTAAGTTTTTCTATATTTTAAAAAAAATTAGATTAATGCAAGTTTCAAAGAAAAGCTTATAAAGTTTATAAATTT
>JAGEOH010000569.1:22500-38287 GCA_032207245.1 Pardosa pseudoannulata
TTTCCCATACGGAATCTCTTATCATACACTCTATAGGGTAGTAGGTCTTTCAAAACGTTTTGTAAATTATTAGCTAGAGTTTATGGAACTTTGCTGACGTATAAATTGAAGAATAAATAAACCATTTACCTAAAAATTTATTTTCAAAATTAGAGAAAACTATTCTTAAACAATTTTTTTATTTTTAAATTGCTTCTTAAGCTTTAATTTTTTCGCATAAATTTTCCTACTTACTACTTAAAAACATGCTTATAGGATTTTTAGGTGTTGTTCTTTTTATTTGTAGAATAGATACGAAACCTAAAAACTTATCTTAAAAATTAGATAAAATTTAAAAAAAATTTTCTTTATTTTTAAATTGTTTCTTAGGTTATAACGTCAATTTATTCACTCAAATTTTCCTATTTGCTACATAAATATATGCTTATAGGATTTTGAAGTGGTATTCTTTTATGTGTACAATAGGTACTCAGTTCTTAAATTTAATTCCGCGAACTTATGCAAGGATACCACTTGATAGACCAGCAAACTTTTTAGAGTAATTGTGTGCCCTTTTTGTTTAAATTTATACTTGTTGAATGTTCTCACTTATGTTTGAAAAAATGTATATTTCAAATATTTTTCACAAATAATTTAAAATGATGTATGTTTATCTTAATGATTTTTAAAAATATAAAAAATAGTATCCTACAAAAGTTGTTGTTCAATTATTTCATATAGTTTGCTTAAAAAATTTTTAAAATGCGAGGCCGCCTGACAGAATTTTATATATTGCTCAGGTCACCATGGAGGGAGATGAAACCAGAATAGAAAGTGCAGGGTCACCATAAGCTAAATGGGTATGCTACTATGAAGATTTATACGATGGGCATCAAAAAATAGTTTTCACACCGCCAAAATATGAGGCTGCAAGACGCGTGAAATACGAGGGCACAAGCTGGAGTGGCTAATGTATGAGGTTAATGTAAATTAATGTAAATTGTGGTTGAAAGAGTCATGATACAAGTGAGCATGTTACAAGTAGGATAAATTGCGGGAGTAACTATCGTATGCGTTAGATGTAAATTCCGGATAGCTCAATTTAATGTCGTTGTAGTGCGCTGATATTTCGGCTGTGATTTCTGCTCTTGCAGACAGTTTTTGATCACCTTAAAGCAGTTCCGATTGAAAATCATCGGTCCCTACACAAAATCTACAAACAGCTCTGATAAGCTTCCTCCATTTCCATCGGTTAATTTCTATGTCACTGGAATACAAAATCAAACGATGTAAAAAGTGTTAAAATTCCGGTCGTTATTATATTGAGAAGTAACTGAAATATTGCTTTATCTTTTGCAAGAAATCTTTCCAGGTAATAATATTTTGATTATTTTTACGGTCTTGGAAAAATTTACTTTCTGGATGATCTTTGTTGTTAGAAGCTTATGCCAATTATTAACTCTTAGTTATAAAACTGAAAAAACTAAATCAATCTCTTTAAAAAGCTTAATTAAATTAACTTTTTTTAATTAAAACTTTTGAAAATTTTTCTAATCCTCCTTATTTTACCTTATTATAACTTCCTATATTTTGAACATAGTATAGTATGGTAATATTTTATTTAATGGGACGGTAGATGTATCAAAGTGTTTTGTAAATTATTAACTTAGAGTTACGAAGCTTTACATACATATAAGCTGAAGAGTAACTAAAATACATTACATTTTTAATTAAACTTTAAAAGTCGTTTTTTCTAATTCAATTTATTATTTTGTTTGCTTTAATTCTTATTTTGGACATATTTTATGGTATGTTTAAACAATTATTTAATAAGAACTATTTCCTTGCTATCTTAATTTTTATATCTTAATTTTCATACTCATATGTGTTACACAAAACTCCTTCATGGGTCACAAATAGTCTACTTGTGGTAGACCACCTTTGCTCTAATCAATGGAAAAAAAAACTTAAAATGCAGCCCCTTCCCCAAGATAAAAATTACTATTAAAAAAGATAACCTGTTGAGAGATACAGATTTATTTTTGATAATTACATCTCTTTATAGTTACCAAACTTTTTAGTAAAGACTGCTTGATTATTAACACAATAGCAAGTTTTAGGGTATAATCTAGACTGTAATTTAGTTTTAAAACGTAAAGGTACAAAAGTCTTTATTAACCACAAAATTCAATAGAAAATACTATTTTTTTTTTTTTTTTGGTTCTCAAAAATTCACGTTAGTTGTATGTTTTATTATTTAGAAGGATTTTTTGAAAAACATAATTAACTTACTAAAAACCTATTTTTTCATACACTCTTATTTAGACTTTTTAAAATAATACAATTCAATTTGACAATTTTTGTATGACTTACAAATTTTAAAATGTTGCAGGTGCATTGCTTTTATGTAAATCTTACTGAAAATTGCGCAGATTCTCTATTATTGTGTTTATTTAAAACTTAATATTCTTTTTATAATCACAAGGTATTATAGAAAATTTAATAGTCTGAAATGTTGAAAAAAATTGCTAAAACAGTGTATTACTTAAAATTACTGTTTTATATAAATATTATTTAGCGTATAATAGTAGTTAATCGATACCCAGTTTTGTTTCTATATGAATACATTAGAGGAAATGGTAAAAAAAGCAATTAGTCAGTATATTCTGCACTGGGAACACTTTTAAGTAATATTGTTGGACGACTTTATTTTTTATTAAATAATCTTGTTTTTTAATCAAACGCCCTTTTTAACGTTACTGTCTTATATGTTCCATATATCAACATTATATATTCTAATCACAAGAATATTGTTAAATAATTAAAAAATTAAAAATTGATATTAAACGTTTCAATATGGACGCTCTAACTTTCTTCTTTTCCTAAACGGATTGAAACTGACAGTATCTTTTTAGTCAGATCAAATGCTTATAAATCCCGTGCTACTTTGTCGGTCAACACTACTGCCATATCTCTAGAGTGTCTAATACATTTTTAGAGTTTCATTTTAAATGAAATCCTTTAGAAAATATCTAAATATAAATGCCGAAGATACTGATTAAATAAAATTGACATTTCAGAATATATTAATTAATTCAATTTTTAAAAATATGAAATACTTACAAGTCCCGGTAGATTTTAAATCAAATCTGTTGTAGACAATTGGAATATTAATGCTGTTGATATTCATTAAATAAAATATACATTACAGGACATATTAATTGATTCATTTGTTTTTTATAAAATAAAATACTTGCAAGTGCCGGTAGATTTTAAATCATATCTCTTGTAGAACATCTAAATATAAATGCAGTAAATGCTGATAAAATAAAATATACATTACAGGACATATTAATTCATTTATTTTTATAAAATTAAATATTTGCAAATGATGGTTTAAATCAAATCTGTTAAAGAAAATTTGACTGTAAATGCCATAGATACTCATTAAAAAAATACAGGATATATTACAGGATATATCAATTGATAAATTTAATCTTTTAAATGAAATACTTGCAAGTGCCAGTAGATTTTAAATCAAAGCAGTTATAGAAAATATAAATGCCTTAGATACTCATTGAATAAAATATACATTACAGGACATATTAATTCATTAATTTATTTTCATAAAATAAAATACTTGCAAGTGCTGGTAGATTTTAAATCATTCTTAATAGAAAATCTGAATGTAAATTCCGTAGATACTCATTAAATAACATACAGTTATATCACAGAATATATTACAGAAAATATCAATTGATTAATTTAATTTTTTTTAAATAAATACTTGCAAGTGACGGTAGATTTTTAGTCAAATCTGTTATAGAAAATCTAAATATAAATGCTGTAGATACTCATTAAATAAAATATACATCACAAGGCATATTAATTGATTTATTTTTTATGAAATGAAATACTTGCAATTTCCGGTAGATTTTAAATCATATTTGTTGTAGAAAATCTAAATATAAATGCCTTAAATACTCATTGAATAAAATATACATTACAGGGCATATTAATTGATTGATTTATTTTTTAAAAATAAAATACTTGCAAGTGCCGGTAGATTTTAAATCAAATCTGTTGTAGAAAATTGGAATATTAATGCGTATAGACTGATTAAATAAAACTGACATAACAGGACATACTAATTAATTAATTCAAGTTTTATAAAATGAAATACTTGCAAGTTCTGGTAGATTTTAAATCACATCCGTTATAGGAAATCTAAATATAAATGCCGTAAATACTCATTAAATAAAATATACAGTATAGGACATATTAATTTATTTATTTTTATAAAATTAAATACTTGCAAGTGCAGGTAGATTTTAAATCAAATCCGTTATAGAAAATTTGAAAAATTACAGAACATTAAAAAATACAGGATATATCACAGGATATATTACAGTATACATTACAGGATATATCAATTGATGAATTTAATTTTTTAATGAAATATTTTCAAGTGTCATTAGATTTTTAATCAAATCTGTTCTATCAAATCTGAATATAAATGCCGTAGATACACATTAATTAAAATATACATTACAGGGCATATTAATTCATTCATTCTTTTTATAAAATAAAATACTTTCAAGTGCTGGTAGATTTTAAATCAAGTCTGTTATAGAAAATATGAATATAAATGCCGTAGAATGCTCATTAAATAAGATATATATTACAGGACATCAATTGATTCATTTATTTTTTATAAAAAGAAATACTTGCCACTGCTGGTAGATTTTAAATCAAATCCGTTATATATAGTCATAACATAAATCTGTAGATACTCATTGAATAAAATATACATTACAAGACATAATAATTGATTCATTTATTTTTTATAAAATAAAATACTTGCAAGTGCCGGTAGATTTTAAATCAAATCTGTTGTAGAATATTGGAATATTAATGCGTATAGACTGATTAAATAAAACTGACATAACAGGACATACTAATTAAGTAATTCAAGTTTTATAACATGACATACTTGCAAGTTCTGGTAGATTTTAAATCACATCCGTTATAGGAAATCTAAATATAAATGCCGTAAATACTCATTAAATAAAATATACAGTATAGGACATATTAATTTATTTATTTTTATAAAATTAAATACTTGCAAGTGCAGGTAGATTTTAAATCAAATCCGTTATAGAAAATTTGAAAAATTACAGAACATTAAAAAATACAGGATATATCACAGGATATATTACAGTATACATTACAGGATATATCAATTGATGAATTTAATTTTTTTAATGAAATATTTTCAAGTGTCATTAGATTGTTAATCAAATCTGTTCTATCAAATCTGAATATAAATGCCGTAGATACACATTAATTAAAATATACATTACAGGGCATATTAATTCATTCATTCTTTTTATAAAATAAAATACTTTCAAGTGCTGGTAGATTTTAAATCAAGTCTGTTATAGAAAATATGAATATAAATGCCGTAGAATGCTCATTAAATAAGGTATATATTACAGGACATCAATTGATTCATTTATTTTTTATAAAAAGAAATACTTGCCACTGCTGGTAGATTTTAAATCAAATCCGTTATATATAGTCATAACATAAATCTGTAGATACTCATTGAATAAAATATACATTACAAGACATATTAATTGATTCATTTATTTTTTATAAAATAAAATACTTACAAGTTCCAGTAGATTTTAAATCAAATCTGTTGTAGACAATTGGAATATTAATGCGTATAGACTGATTAAATAAAACTGACATTACAGGACATACTAATCAATTAATTCAAGTTTTATAACATGAAATACTTGCAAGTTCTGGTAGATTTTAAATCACATCCGTTATAGAAAATCTAAATATAAATGCCATAGATACTCATTAAACAAAATATGCAATACGGGACATATTAATTGACTCATTTATTTTCCTAAAATTAAATTCTTGCAAGTGCAGGTAAATCCGTTATAGAAAATTTGAAAAATTACAGAACATTAAAAAATACAGGATATATCACAGGATATATTACAGTATACATTACAGGATATATCAATTGATGAATTTAATTTTTTAATGAAATATTTTCAAGTGTCATTAGATTTTTAATCAAATCTGTTCTATCAAATCTGAATATAAATGCCGTAGATACACATTAATTAAAATATACATTACAGGGCATATTAATTCATTCATTCTTTTTATAAAATAAAATACTTTCAAGTGCTGGTAGATTTTAAATCAAGTCTGTTATAGAAAATATGAATATAAATGCCGTAGAATGCTCATTAAATAAAATATATATTACAGGACATCAATTGATTCATTTATTTTTTATAAAAAGAAATACTTGCAACTGCTGGTAGATTTTAAATCAAATCCGTAATATGCCCTGTAATGTATATTTTATTCAATGAGTATTTAAGGCATTTATATTTATATTTTCTACAACAGATATGATTTAAAATCTACCGGAAATTGCAAGTATTTCATTTCATAAAAATAAATCAATTAATATATCTTGTGATGTATATTTTATTTAATGAGTATCTACAGCATTTATATTTAGATTTTCTATAACAGATTTGACTAAAAATCTAGCGTCACTTGCAAATATTTATTTTTAAAAAATTAAATTAATCAATTGATATTTTCTGTAATATATTCTGTGATATAACTGTATGTTATTTAATGAGTATCTACGGAATTTACATTCAGATTTTCTATTAAGAATGATTTAAAATCTACCAGCACTTGCAAGTATTTTATTTTATGAAAATAAATTAATGAATTAATATGTCCTGTAATGTATATTTTATTCAATGAGTATCTACGGCATTTATATTTATATTTTCTGTAACTGCTTTGATTTAAAATCTGCTGGGACTTGCAAGTATTTCATTTAAAAAATTAAATTCATCAATTGATATATCCTGTAATATCCTGTCATAATATAAATCTGTAGATACTCATTGAATAAAATATACATTACAAGACATATTAATTGATTCATTTATTTTTTATGAAATAAAATACTTGCAAGTGCCGGTAGATTTTAAATCAAATCTGTTGTAGAAAATTTGAATATTAATGCCGTATATACTGATTAAATAAAACTGACATTACAGGACATACTAATTAATTAATTCAACTTTTATAAAATTAAATACTTACAAGTGCCGGTAGATTGTAAATCAAATCTGTTGTAGAAAATTGGAATATTAATGCGTAAAGACTGATTAAATAAAACTGACATAACAGGACCTACTAATTAATTAAAGTTTTATAAAATGAAATACTTGCAAGTGCTGGTAGATTTTAAATCAAATCCGTTATAGAAAATCTGAATGTAAATACCGTAGATACTCATTAAATAAAATACAGGATACATTATAGAAAATCTGAATGTAAATGCCGTAGATACTCATTAAATAAAATACAGGATATATCAATTGATTAATTTAATTTTTTTAAAAATGAAATATGTGCAAGTGCTGGTAGGTTTTAAGTCTGTTACAGAAAATCTGGATATAAATGCCATAGATAACTCATTTAATTAAATTATATATTACAGGACATATTAATTGGTTCATTTATTTTTATAAAATTAAATACTTGCAAGTGTCTTTTGTAGAAATTAGAATATTAATTCTTTATATACTGATTAAATAAAATATATATTATAGAACGTATTAATTGATTAATTTATGTTTTAAATGACATACTTGCAAGTGCCATACTTGAATTATATTAATAAAAAATAATAAAAATTATGTTCAAATCTGGCAAGCTATAAAGAATTATATTTTGTAAAATATTTGATAGAAGTTTCCTTTTCGTATAAAAAAGTTTTGAACAAGCTTCAGACAAAACGCTGAGACTGAAATATACCACCCCAGGATAGAGTTAAATTTGTCCAGCCTTTTTGCTACTCCCTGTCCTAATCTCTTGTCTGCATTTCATTTTACTTCGTTGAATATCTCTTGCATAAACAGTAAAGTAATCTTTTTTCCACAAGAAGCTTCTACTTCACTACAAATCCTTGTAGTTGGTTCATCATAGTCTGTGTGTTTCATTTTCTTATCTAACAAAACCATCAAGAAAAAAATCCCCATATATGGAGAGGAGAATTATCCCTTTTCCCCAGAGAAATCGATTGACAGAATTTCGAATTCAGTGGACGGACAGACTTAGTCGCTATACGGTACTCGAGACATGAATCTGATTTTCTCCAACTCAGCTTATTAACTTACAAATAAATCCATATTAGGTGGAAAAAATTCTTGTATTGGAGAGAAAATATTCTCATCCTATCCGTGTTCACTATTTTTATATCTTATGCTTTTAACAAAATAGAAACTGTTTTCGGTTGCGCAATTTGCTGGTATTATAAGTCTATGTGTCTGTTTTTTACCGATACACACAAATATATATATATATATATATATTTATATATATATATATATATATATATATATATTATATATATATAATACATATATATATATATATATATATATATATATATATGCCTGTGTATGTGTGTGTGATTTGAAAATAAAAAATGAATATTTATTTTAAACGCAGAAATGCATTTTAATGCAGGTACAAAAATATATATATATATATATATATGTATATATATATATATATATATTGTTGAGAACAACTTGCTAACTTTGCATCCGTAGAAAGTCAGTATTACGTACAGAAATGTAATTCAGATAACTTCAATAAAGAGTCATTTGTTCACACACACACTTTAATCACGAATAACATGTAAAACTTAATTCAAGCCAGTATTAATTAGGGCTGGATCCCTTCGCACATTCGTTCAACAGAACATCAGGATTTTACATCAGAACAGCGAAATAGGGTTACATTCAAAAAATACAACTTCGTGGTTGCCAAATGGCAAAAGCAAAACTTCAAATTGAGTTTGCGAAACTACGGGATTCAACACACTGCCCCCGGATGAACAATATTATTGTTCAGCAATCAAATTAAATGAATAGTACAATTAGATCAACTAAAAGACAAATTAACAGACTTACAATAGGAGTTACACAAGAATTTTCAAACAGGGGAAATCACTGAAATCTAATAAGTATATAAAATGGATTAGATAAGTAAACAATGAACAAAATATGCAAAAGAAAAAAAATATTATTTCAATTAGGTATTTAGTCATCAGAATCAAGTTCAAGTTTATATAGCAATTGAATAGGTCTTTTAATACATCCTGATGATGTTTGAAGTTCACACGACCTAACTTTAGAGTCTCTTCCAAAGAAAAGTTCTTTAACCAGTCCACATTTCCAGAGATGTTTTTTAACGTTGTCTTCATGAATCAGGACAACATCACCAACTTTGAAATTGGATGGAGGGCTAGTTGGTTTGGTAAAGTTGGCAGAGCGAAGTTCGAGCAAATATTCTTTTCGCCAACGTTTCCAAAAATGATTGATTATTTGTTCTCTATATCTCAACTTTTTTGTCAATGTTAATTTGTTGGACTTGGGAGAGGAGTAAGACATCTCGGGCAAAGAATTTACCCTTTTTTCAATTAAGAAGTGCGAAGGTGTGAGTGGCATTGGTTCTTCGCCTTCTTCATAAACGTAAGTCAATGGTCGTCCATTGATAACCGCTTCGATTTCAGTCAGAGTGGTTTGGATCTCTTCGAATGTGAGGCAAGATCTTCCAAGAACTTTTTTCAAGGGAGTTTTCACGGAACGCACCATGCGCTCCCAAAATCCGCCCCACCAACTGGCTCTTGGTACAATAAATTTCCAAATTATATTATTTTGGGTGAAATACTGAAGAATTTCTGTTTTAGAGATTCGATTCCAAATGTCTTTCAACAAATTGTCAGCTTTAACAAACGTTTTAGCATTATCACTGTAAATTGTTTTACACAAACCTCTTCGCGAAATAAATCTTTTAAACGCCAACAAAAAATTGCTTGTGCTTAAGTCACTAGCTAACTCTAGATGAACTGCTCTGGTGACTGCGCAAGTGAACAGAACAATATAAGCCTTTTATAAAGCTGTTTTCGTCTTAACATAAATTGGACCTGCAAAGTCGACGGCACAGGTTTCAAACGGAGGAGATTCAACTATTCTGTCTTTCGGCAAGGGCGCAATGTCTTGTCTTCCTGGTGAAGTGTTAAATTTCTTACAAATTATGCAATTTTTCAATACGGACTTAACAGTCTTTCTTCCTTTAATTATAAAGTATCTTTCTCGGAGATGGGCCAAGGTGGTAGCAACACCAAAGTGGAATAACTTTTCGTGGGCTTGCTGTATTATCAAGGTGGTGAAAGTACATTTACTCGGAAGAATCCACGGATGCTTCTCGGTTTGAGTAAATTCAGAAAATTGAAGTCTTCCAGATAAAATTAATAGTCCGTTTTCATCTAATTTAGAACTCAGGTTGTATAACGGCGAGTCTTTAGAAATTTCCTTTCCGGAATTTAGTAAGTCAATCTCATGTCTAAAAACTGACTGCTGTGTTTGTTTTAGCCAATATAATTCCGCCTTCGCAATTTCAGGTGCTGTCAAGGGTCCTGATATCTTAGTGTTTCTTTTATTAGAATTATATAAGAATCTCATAATCCATGCAGTAACACTGTATGCAGTTTTAAGCTTGCTAAACTTTTCTAATTTTAGTAACGGTTCCGATGGTTCACTTACAGCGCAGGATAATTGAGTAGAACTCATTATCGATTTTCTTTCATCTAAAGCATCTTTATTAAACGGGATCTCTTTACGCAAAGGCCACATGCACTCCGGCATTGATAACCATTCTGGACCATGAAACCACAAGTTGTTTTGTGATAGCTTCAATAGATTTTCACCACGTGTTAATAGATCACTAGGGTTATTTTTACCCGAACAATAGTTCCAATTTTCCGGTTCTGTCAAAGACTGAATTTCAGTTACTCTATTAGCCACAAAGGGCTTCCAATTTAAAGCTGATCCCTTTATCCAATGAAGCGTTACTGTGGAATCCGACCAAAATCTGAAATCTACCCTTTTAAAAGCAAGCGCATTTTTTAAATATTTAGCCATTCGAGAAGCTATTACCGCCCCCATTAATTCAAGACGAGGAATTGTTAAGCGCTTAATAGGGGATACTCTACATTTCGCCCAAACAAAGTTAGTCTTAATTTTATCATCACTGGTGTCACATCTGAGATAAGCAACAGCCCCGTAGGCCTTCGGGCTAGCATCAGAAAAAATATGAATTTGTATCGTGTCAGAAAAATGTTATGCCTTGTGGAAAATACTTTCGAGGGACCTCAAAATTGCGTAAATGTACAATTTCCGAACACCAGCTTTCCCATTCGTCCTTTAGATCAATAGGTAAATTACTGTCCCATTCTAAACCTCTACGCCAAATTTCTTGTAACAAACTTTTCATCCTGACGGTAAATGGGGCAACAAATCCGATAGGATCAAACACCTTTAGCATAGCCTTAAGAACAATCCGTTTAGTAGGATTCAATTTCCAATCTTCGGGAAACGATTGTGAGTCTAAATATAAAACATCAGTGTCGGTATTCCATAGTAATCCCAATATTTTAAAAGAAACATTAGGATTTCCCTGCGTATCACACAGTTTATTCCTTACCCACATTTTTCGAAGTTCTTCAGAATTAGTACTGAATTTTCGCAAATTCATTCCAGCATCTCTAAAAATATTTGAAGCTGTTGAGGATAAATAATAAGCTTCTTCATCAGACATTGAACCAGAAATAAAATCGTCAACGTATAAATGAGAATCTAAATTCCTAATAACTTCGGGATGATCCTTATATTTCCGAATATGATGTTTGATCGTAGCAGCCAATATAAAAGGGCTGCACGTTACACCAAAAGGTACTCGAGTAAATCTTAGAAATCTTAAATTGCCCTGTTCATCAGGACACCATAAAAATTTTAAATAATCGCGATCCTTTTCACATATCCCAATTTGAAGGAACGCCTTCTCTAAATCAGCGCAGAACGCAACATTATGTACTCTAAAATTAATAATTACATCTAATATATTGGGATTAAGACTAGGACCTGGCCATAAACAATTGTTTAACGAGTTAAGGTGATTTTCTTTAGAAGATGCATCAAACACCATTCTAACTTTAGTGGTTGACTTGTCCTCTCTTATGATCGGTCTGTGCGGCAAAAAATATCCAGTTTCAATCGATTTGTCAGGACATTCCTCCACAATCCCACTCATTTCCTGCTCCGCAACAATAGCCTTGTAATTTTCACATAATTTCTTATCTTTCGCGAGTTTACGTTGTAACTCCTCAAAACGGTTTCTAGCAATTCTAAAATTATTTCCCACTTTTATCTTTTCATCTTTCCATAACAAACCTGTCTCATATCTGTTATTTACAAACTTTAAATTACTCTCAAAGTTAGACATAATTTCTTTATCTATTTCTGAAACGTTTTCCTCGGATTTTATTCCCAAACATTCCAAATCCCATAACAGTTTCAAACCCTTCTGTTCCATGTCAGATACCGAAAGATTTAGAACAGAAGCTCGTTTACTTAAGTTTTTGATCATCATTTATCGCGCCACATAGCGAATATCCAAATAAACTTTCACATAAAAAGAGCGACTTCGTGACCTTTACGACCCCCCCGCCAAAGTTCACGCGGTAGAAATAATCGGCGCCAACCAAAACGTCGACCTGCTGACTGCATAACGTATTGCACTGTGACAGCTCGTAAGGGCTAACTTACTTTTAATTTGTTTATTTAGATGGGGATACTGAATCACTGCATTAGATATAACATCTGTAACTAAAGCCTCAACAAATATGCTGCGAGTTTTATCCTGCACGTGCGTCAATTTTAATTCGACGACATCATACGTTTTTATTTGGGGTTTAATCGCTCCAAAAGAATATATTTGAAGCTTTTCTTGGCGAATAACTGGAGGATTTAACTCGGATACTACTCTTTTAGTTACGAAACTTTTTTGACTTCCGGAATCAAGTAAACACAAAAATATTTCAGAATTCAAACCAGACTCCACATTAACGCAACATGTTTGTAAAATAATTTCTTTCGAGACGTTAGAACATTTTGATTCACAGTGAGACACAGAATTAATAATAGGTTCTGCATCTTCCTTTGTTGTGCTTTCTGCGGGACTCGAACCCGCAACCCTTGGTTTAGGAATGCTATTTACACAGACTGAAGTTTCGTGAAAATTTCCATTACAAATTTTACAACGTTGAGAGTTAAATTTACACTTGGCCGAGATATGGAATTTTCGAAAGCACACAAAACAGCGACCTTCCTTACGCAACTTTTCGCGTTTTTCAGGAATGGATAGGTCTTGACATTTTTCAGAAATATGAGAATTTTTGCAAAACACACATATATTCTTAACGTTAGTTGTTAATGCTGATGCTGATGGAAAGCCTCGTTTAAAATTACTAGTATGATGTTGCTTGTATCTTCCACTTTTGTTAGTAACGTAATTTTCAGATTTTATCTGTAAGGTAGCTTCTCGCGAATCAACTTCTTTAATGAATGAAATTAATTCATTAACATCCATATCTTTATCCTTGGTTTTTTTACGATTGAATTCTAGAGCAATTTCAGCTGGTATCAATTTCAACAATATTGGGCAAAGTAAATGTCCATAGCTGCCTGACGCAACACCAAGCGAATTTAAATTTCTAATTTGTATTTCACAACTATCATAAAGGTTTCTTAAATCCGTTACATTTGTAGCATTTCTCACTGGCTTTAAATTCAAAAGTTTACTCATATGAGCGTTTATGACCAAGTCATTTCGACCAAATCTGTTCTTTAAAAGATCAACAGCCGATTTATAATTTTCTTCCGTCAGTGAAAATCCTGCGACAGCGTTAGCAGCGCTGGCACCAAGCAGGGATTTAAGATATGAAAATTTATCAATAGGGGTTAAGCTAGAATTTTTATCTATTGCATTCGAAAATTGACCCCAAAAATCTAACCATGAACTACAATCACCATAAAATTTTCCCAATGTAATTTTAGGTAACTTCATTGTACGCTCATTAATGTTCCGAGAAGGACTTTCGTTTTCGGAACCGGAACTTAAAGAAACAGAATTTTGACTTTTAGCATTATGGATATTTAAGGATTTTGTAATTTTATATTTCCATTCAATTATTTTTTCGCTATATTCTTCGGAATTTTCAATTTCCTTTTCAAATTCGGCATTAGGTATAACATTTTGAATTTCCGAATTTAAAAATTTAAGCGAATCATATTTCTCATTTAATTGATCTTTACAAATGTTTAAAAGATCAAATCTTTCATCATCAGATATTTTCTGATCTTCAAGTGCATTCTTTATTTTGTTACATAATTTAGTAGTTTGGGTTCGAATGCCAGTGCGTTTCTTTTTCAATGTTTCTAATTTCTCACTCATTTTGTATCTTTAAATTACTAACACTTCGAACATAAATCATCAATACAAAGATAGCAATCAAAACCGAGCTTACCTCGGTATCTTCTTGAATATTGTAATCCAATATTCTAATCCTGTCGCGGACGCCAAATGTTGAGAACAACTTGCTAACTTTGCATCCGTAGAAAGTCAGTATTACGTACAGAAATGTAATTCAGATAACTTCAATAAAGAGTCATTTGTTCACACACACACTTTAATCACGAATAACATGTAAAACTTAATTCAAGCCAGTATTAATTAGGGCTGGATCCCTTCGCACATTCGTTCAACAGAACATCAGGATTTATACATCAGAACAGCGAAATAGGGTTACATTCAAAAATACAACTTCGTGGTTGCCAAATGGCAAAAGCAAAACTTCAAATTGAGTTTGCGAAACTACGGGATTCAACAAAACTATAAATACTCCTATCTACGAATCTAACATAATTTTATACTGTCCCCAACTTAAATTTGAATGTTTTCGTACAAGGCTTTGCTCAATTTTGAATGGATATTAATTGTATTCATATAATTAGAATTAACTCTAAATAATGTAAAATAATAACATTTAAATTTAATATGCTTTAGTGATATTCCAATAATTATTACTATGTCCTCTTTTTTATTGATACCTAATTTTTAAAAAGTCTAAAACTTTATAAGAATTATGACACTTTGTGGTATAAAAATCATCAATATAATGAACATGCTTCTGCACTACACATGTATACATGATTTCTGTTTCCCAAACAAAATATACCTTTTAAATATAAGACCTCGTCAGAGTAGAACAGAAGCTTTAGTTACGTAACATACAATGGACATAAAATGATTACTCTAAATGGATCTGAATTATATTTGTGTGTGTATAATTTTTCGTATATTTTCTTAAATTAGCAGAGAAATATATTGCATGGGTTTTCAAAAACACTTATTTGGCTTCAAATAAGGTTTAAAATAAAATTTTATTATCGCTTTTACTTAAAGAACGTTTTTAAGGAAACGAAAAGTTTAATGCATCCTAATATCTCCTTCAAAGGACTCTACCAAATGTTATAAGTTTATAATGGACAAACATTATGTTTCATAACATATTAATTTAAAATAACTTTAATTTGAAGCTCCTTAAGGCATGTATCATATAGATCCTTATATATTATTAGAAAACAACAGATTTTGGAGATTACAAATGTATATTTTAATTTTTACTCACTTAAATAATTAAATAGTAGTTTATTGACTGATTTGATGTCCTTTATTTATTTAAATACCGTTAAGATTTATTGCTCAATCGTGAAGTTATGATTCTATTTACAACTATTAAAATCTCAAAAGAAACTTTATTTTATATAACATT